>VMDO01007008.1:0-94933 GCA_007922755.1 Pedetes capensis | reverse complement strand
TACAAATGGTGGTTGGAATCTTTTTGCAAAAATATTTAGCTAGTAGATAAATATATTATATAACTAATTTTGTTTAGTCATAAATGTTATAGTATTAGTTAAATTGAGAAGCATTATTTTGTTAACATATTTTTAATTATTTCAGCTTTTCTAAACTCAGTTCAGTCATTCCATATATTAATGAAATGTATTGATCAGCAATTAGTCTCTATAATAGTGAAAGAAATAATGTGATTTATATTCACAAAACTTTCTCTAGGTTCTGAAGATTACCTTGAGGTCAACATTCCAACAGACCAAAGAGTGAAACATCCTGGGGAAATAGGCGAAAGAAAGGACATTGAAAATTTAGAAGCTTCAAGAAGCACCACACCACTGGCAATTGTGCTACCTGGAGAAATTCCATGTGAGGTTAGTAATGACGCCTTGTTATTTAAGTGGCCCTATTGTTTTAATAAATACTACATTTCATTGTACTGTGAGCTATATCATAGCTAGCATTTTGGTCTACATTGCTCATCGTATGTCCTCAGGACCAAGAACAGTATTCAACAATTAGTAGGCATTTGAAACATACTTGTTGACTAGTTAGGTATTGAAGAATATACAAAAGCTTAATTTTATGAAATGTTACTTGACACTTTGCAAACATAATTGTTATATATATTAAGGTATGTAAAAGAAAGTTGAATTTATATTAAACTGATTAAGGATTTTATTTTCCTAAAGGGAAATATACCCTTGAATAGAACTTATTTTTAGGACCACCAATTTTTCCATTATAAACATAACTTAAAAGCTGATGTTATTAAATAGAAATATCATAAAAGCTAGAAGGCTGGTCCTTTAAGGACTAGGTTGGAGAGAAGGTTGGGAAGGATTTCTGGGATGGTGACTATACGAAAACATATTCCCTGCATGTCTTACTCCTAAACCATCCTTGGAATGAACGATTAAACTAAGCTGCTGATTTAGCTGAACAGAATCTCTGAATCTCTGAATCTCTACCTATTTAATATTCTGACAAACAAAAGATGCTGAGTCTCAATGGCTATGGTCTCCTGAGTGAAAAATGTCAAAGAGATAAGAGAGCCTCACAGGAGATACAACAAAGGGGCCTTCTGGTAGAAGTGGGTCAATTTGCATGACCCTCCTGCAGAAGCTTGCTGGTGGCTTTCTGGGCATCTCCTGCTCCAGTGGTGACAGAAGCTGAAGGTTCTGTGGAAGTGGCTTAAGTTTATTCTCCTCACTGCCACCCCACATGCATGCCTAAACAGAATTGCTGTCTTAAGCCACTTTTTTATCTGTTCTAGAGGAATGAAGACTACTTAGACATTACCTCACAGACCTCAGGCACTTGAACTGTACAGGCTTCAGGGAACTAACACAGATGATCAGGAAAGAAAAGGTATAACACATTTAAAAGACCAGGAACTTTAGGAATGGAGATGAGGCTAACCAACCAAAGCTGGTAGTACCAATGGAGTCAGAAATAATGGAAGGGACCGAAAAGAACTGTAATAAAAGAAATGTGAACTACTCTCAAGTAGATGAAATCAAAGTAGGAAAAAAATAACTCTGAAACTAATAGCTCACCAGGAGTTATGCAATGATTCTAAATAGCTGCTTTTAAAAATATCTGCATTGGTAAAATTTGGGCACTATAAATCTCTCCCATTATTAAAGTTGCAAAGAAATCAAAGTCCAAAATCCAAGTTTTGTTGCCCTCTAGGTGGAGATATATTATACAAGTGGCTAGTTAAGATAAGTGTTCTTTTAATAGCAGAATCATGGACTTTTTAAAAAATTGATATGGGTATAATTCTTTCAAGCCTATTAGAGTTAAATTATTTCAATATCAAATTTTGCCTGGGATTGTTAAAAAATCCTAAAATTTGAAAGGTCATACAAGGCTTTTTGGAACATTATTCCCATACTCTAAAATTTCAAAATAAGTTCACCCTTTGAACCAAAAATGATTATTCCAGGCAAAATCTTGTGCTCTCAATAAGTAGATCTTAGTATAATCTGATGTGATATGACTATTTTCAACCACCACAGAAGAGACCCCTTGAATCCAACTGAATGAAAATCAGGTTTCAGCTTTCTGTGATTAATGTTAAGTCTGTCCCAGTTGTCTGAAAACACCACCTTTGAACTTCAGCTAATTTCTGAAAGGTCTTCCAACTAGTGGGTGAACAGAGACCTCTTAAAACTACTCCCCCCTCTCCTGGGAAGTGGCTGTTGAGACTTCTGTCCATCCTAAAAAATCCAGAACTTTGCAGTACTTTCCCTGCCAGTTACCAGGTCTTATTTGAGATGTGCCTCATTCACACACAGTATCTTCAAAACCTACCAATTTCCCTTTGTACTTTTGTGTTGCTAGCAGGCTAATTTCACCATGGATCTTCACATTGATCTTTCTGCCTCATAACCTTTCCCAGCACTCTTCCTTTCTATGGATTTTCAGTTCCTTAGGCTTGAAAATCTTGTGCCACTTTAAAAAAAACACAAGAAAAATATTTTTCTGTCTTCAATATCTTATTCCATGCACTAGTGAAGACGTGCTTCCGATGTAAGTTGTTCTCTGCCTTTTTGAGAACTACCTAAGTGAGTATCAAGCTTTCATCTACCTTTTAATTTGGCCTTGTCTTTAACTTTCTGTAGGGTTAGCACAGTTTGTCCTATTTTAATATTTTTAAACAATAGTTCCTTTGTTTATTGATCAGAACGTTTGTTCTTCTATCATATTCCTTTCTCTTGCTTTTGCATTGTAGAGTAACTGATCATGAACAATAGGATGTCAGGGAGCTAGATCTGCCAAATGCATCCTTTGTTTGAATGATTCTTATCCAATTTTATCTTCCTGATGAAAAATCCACCTGGGCATTGTTCCCCCACTGGAATAACATGGACGCCAGAACTGGACCTCCTCCATTATTCAATAATGTCTCTTCTCTACATTGTACATTACTTCAAAGTCTGAACTCCATAAATGTCTTGGGCAAATTCCCTCAGAGTAATGATTCTCAACTCAGAGGTGATTTTTCCCTCCCACATAGAGACATGTGTGAAATCTGTAGGCATTTTGGTTGTTGCAACTGAAGGATTATAACTGGCATTTAGTGGGCAGAAGTCCAAGAAGCTGCTAAACATTCTATAGTACACAAGACGTCCCATGACAATGAATTCTCTGATCCCCAGATGCCAATCCTGAACTGCTAAGCTACAGTGAAATCCTGCCTTAAAGTGTGGGAAACCTTTCTTACTCATGCCTGTACAACTAATGAATCACTTTGAAAGTTGCCTAACAATGACACCAAGAATTCTGCCTCTTCTGCAGAGGCTTCTCTACAATCTGATCAGTTTCCTTCTTCTCATTTGCTGAAACCACCTGATCATTGATGGTGGCTCCAGTCACTCTTTTCATGAATTATACCCAAAACTTTAAGAGGATCCTCCAAACGTTTTCCGTGATGGGATCTCCTCTCCCAGGTCCTGCAGCTTGCTCTCTGAAGGTTCATCTCTCCTGTAATTTCTGAGTCCCCATCTCACTGGTCATGGCTTCTGTATTTCTTCTGTAGTTGTTGTTGTTGTTAGGTGCCATAGAGTCAGGTCTTCAGAATCTCAGAGATTACCTCCTTATCAGTTCATTCTCTGGCTGTTCCATGCCCCTATGCTCATTAAACTAACGCCTATTGAAGTAGTCATGAATATAGGGGAAAAAGCCATTGGTTACTGAACAAAAAACATCATAAGCTAATATGATCCACTGGGATCAAAACCTTCCACCCATGCTAACCAGATGCCCTCATATCTTCATTTGTACTCCAGGGTGGCTTCTGGGGCCAATGACCTGTACAGTCACATGCAGCCCCAAGGTTAGAAGGCCTTGCCCTTGGTTTAATGCTCTGCTGTCACTGCTTTGAAATACTAAATAGGTTGAACAAAGGGCCTTGCATTTTATTTGCACTGCAAATTAGGTAGCTGGTCATATTTATATACAATATTGCCATGCTGTTTAGCTCCTTTTCTTCCTCTGCCTACCCATATTATGCTCTCCATCAAGGTCCAACTGAGATTTCACAAGCTCCTCAAAATCCTATCTGTAATTTCAGCCCACAAGGAGTTTTAGAATTTTCAAGGGAAGACTAGCACATTGCATATCCACACCCCTCCCTTGACCATTACTAAGTCCAGCTCTCTACCCTTTCTTTGTTATAGCTTCCCAGCTAGATTTGAAATATCCCCAATGTGTTTTTCTTTCATATCATCATGGCTCTTATAAGAATTATGCACACAGGAGATTCTCTCTCTCTCTCTCTCTCTCTCTCTCTCTCTCTCTCTCTCTCTCTCCATGTTGTTGTTGTTGTTAGGTGCTGTCGAGTTGAGTCCGACTCATAGTGACCCTATGTACAGCAGATCAAAACACTTGCAGATTCTGTGCCAGGCAAACGATCTTATTTATGTTTAAGCCCATTGTTGCAGACACTGTGTCAATCCATCTGGTGGAGGGTTTTCCTCTTTTGCATTGTGTGTTGCGATGAGGCTGAGAGCTCTGCCACTGGTACCTCAGATATGAGCAAGGTTACCCATGGTGGGTCATACCATGGTAGACAGGTATTCAGCTGAGCTTCCAGACTAAGACAGACTGGGAGTAGGACCTGGTGAACCACTCCCAAAACAACTAGCCATTGAAAACCCTATGAATAGCAAAGAAACACTGTCTCTCTCCATATATGTATGTGTGTATATATATATATATATATATATATATATATATATATATATATATATTTTATTATTAAGATGTAGTTGTTGTTGTTGTTAGGTGCTGTTGAGTCAGGTCTGACTCATATTGACCCTGTATACAACAGAGGAAACACTGACACTGTGCCATGCCCTGCACTATGTCAGTGCTTCTCTGCTATTCATAGGGTTTTCATTGGCTGACTGTTTCAGGAGTGGGCTGACAGGTCTTTCTCCCATTTTTGCAGTGCTGGGAATTGAACACAGGGCCTCAGAGAGTGCAGAGCCTCACTCTACCAACTGAGCTAAGCTCCAGCCCCAAGTAGACTAAGTCTGTAAAAATATCACAGTTATAAATTGAACATGCTCAGCCCTATTCCTTACCACCCCAGCTCTTGACTTCACCTGCTCCCTGCATCTACCTGCAGTGAGTAGCCTGCCACAGGAGGGAAGAACTGTCCTTAATTATACAGGTCAATGTAATGGAAGGAGAAATGGGCATTCAAATGGTCACGAATTTAGTTTCCTCAGTTATGTAGCCGTTGTTCAGTCTCAAGTCTTTTGACTCTTCTGTTATTTATTGGGGTCTGAGCATTCAGAGAGAGAGAAAGGGGTTATGAAATTATCACTTCCAAACTCTGAAGTGTTGTTTCATTGGTCATAAACCTTGAGACTTAAACAAAAGCACTGAAATTGGACTTTTAGATAGTGAAGTTTCTGGTTCTGTCAATAGTTCAAATCTAGATGGGAAGCTATAACAAAGAAAGGGTAGAGAGCTGGACTTAGTAATGGTCAAGGGAGGGGTGTGGATATGCAAAAGGTTGAATACTGCCCTCTGTTAAGGAAGGAATCTGATGCATAGGAAATAGTCTGCATGGACACTCATGAATGAGAATGAGTTGGGTAGGTGAATAAAACTCTTGGAGACTAAACCTGTGCTTACCAGCTTTGGAAAGAGCTGAGTCAAAGTTAGACAAGGAATGACTGAAGCATGGAAAAGAATTTGGAAGACCATTAAAGCAGGGATCCTTAAGGAATAGAGCCAAAGTGAAATTTGAAGTCATTATTTGGCTCTTGAAGATTTGAGGGGAAGCGACACTTTGAGAGAAACTTAAAGGACAAAAGCACTGTGCTGGAAGGGAGGCCCCAGGAAGAGGAGGTTGCAGATGCGCAGAGCAGGCGTGCCACCTTCTTCATCTATTGCATGGGTAGGGCAAGAGCAGGAGGTGACATGGTGGAGCTACTCTGAGGTGTCATCCTTTCTCAATGTGGAGTTTAATTGGTGAAGAGAAATTTGGTTCAGAATCCTGTGCAGACAAACGTTTGGGAGTATGACTGTGGAAAATGCCTAAAGTGGATTTTTGTGTCAGCTGAAATAATTTGGTAATATTAACATGCCATTTGTGGAAACTCTCTGATACAAAGCATCAAAACATAAGTTTTATTGGTGCGAGATTTATACTTAGATAACATTTAAATCAGAGAATTTTTAAATTAGTGACTTTTTGGTAAACATTTTATAAGAGCACATAAATAAAGGTCCTGTTTATTTAGCATGAGGCTGAAATTTAGTATGACTTTGCAAAGAGCCTTTAAGATGAAATCTGAGATAACTATAAAAAGAATGGGCTGGGATTTAGCTCAGTTGGTAGAGCGCTGCTCTGCAGTCTCTGAGGTCCTGAGTTTGATTCCCAGCACTGCAAAAATGGGAGGAGGACGTGGCAACCCACTCCCAAGGCAATCCTGAAACACAATCTGCCATTGAAAACCCTATGACGGTTGCTATGAGTCAGACACATTCGACAGCACCTAACAACAACAACAACAATAAAAAGAATAATTTATTTTATTTTCCCAAGAGACTGGAGGTTGTTGTTAGGTGCCAATGAGTCTGGTCTGACTCATAGCAACCCTATATACAACAGAAAGAAACACTTGCAGATTCTGTGCCAGCCAAATGATATTTTTGAGGTTTAAGCCCATTGTTGCAGACACAGTGTCAGTCCATTTAGTTGAGGGTCTTCCTTTGTTTTGTTGTTGACCTGCTACTCAGTTGAACATGATGTCCTCCTCCAGGGATTTGTCCCTCCTGACATGTCCAGAATAGGTCAGATGCAGTCTAGCCCTCTTGGCTTCCAAGGAGCATTCTAGTCATACTTCTTCTATGACATATCTGTTGGTTCTTTCTACAGTCCAAAGTATATTCAATATTTTTCTCCAGCACATAATTCAAAAGCATCAGTTCTCCTGTCTCCCGTATTCAACATCCAACTTTCATAATCATATGATGAAACTGAAAATACCATGGCATCACTCAGATGCACTTTTGTCTTCATTGTGACGTCTTTAATTTTCAACACTTTAACAAAGTCTTTTGGAACAGTTTTTCCCAATGCAATGCATCTTTTGATTTCCTAAGAGATTATAGAACCAAGTAAAGCAAAATCCTGGACAACCTCAATCTTTTCTCTATCAATTTTGAAACTGCATACTGATCCAGTTGTAAGGATTTTGTTTTGATGATGTTGAGGCATAGTACATACTGAAGGCTGTGTTTGTTGATCTTCATTAGTAAATGTTTAAAATCCTCTTCACCTTTAGCAAGCAGAGTTGTGCCATCTGCATAATACAGGTTGTTAATGAGTCTTACTTGAATCCTGATATCGTGTTCTTCTTCATAAAGTCTAGCTTCTTGGAATATTTTCTCAGCATAGAGATTGAAGAGGGATGGTGAAAGGGTACAGCCCTGATGCACACCTTTCTTGGTTTTAAACTAGGTGGTGTTTCCTTCTTCTGTTCTAATGATTGCCTTTGGTCCATATACTGATTCCTCATGAGTGCAATTAAGTGCTCTGGTATTTCCATTCTTTGCAATTCTATCCATAATTTATTGTGATCCACACAGTCAAATGCCTTTGCATAGTCAATAAAACATAGATAGACATCTTATTGATATTCTCTGGTTTCAGCTAATATCAATCTAACATCAGCAGTGGTATTCCAGGTTCCACACCTTTTGCTGAATCTGGCTGGATTTTCTGGCAGTTCCTTGTCTATATACTACTGTAGTCCCCTTTGAATAATCTTTAGCAAAATTTTACGTGTGTGTGATATTAATGATATTGTTTGATAATTTCCACATTTGGGTGCATCCCCTTTTGGGGAATAGGCGCTTGGCTCTTGTACACTTGTTCTAATTTTCTTCAGTTTCATTTTGAACCCGTGTGTGAGCAGTTGATAGTCTGATCCACAATCAGCACCTGGTCTTGTTCTGACTTTTCATATTGAGCTTTTTCATCATCTTTCCACAAAAAGTTGTCAATTTGGTTCCTACATGTTCCATCTGGTGAATTCCACATGTATAGTTGCCATTTATGGGCTGGGGTTTAGCTCTGTTGATAGGGTACTGCTCTGCATTCTCTGAGGACCCAGGTTCAATCCCTAGCACTGCAAAAATGGGAGGACTAGGAATCCACTCCCAAAGCAATCCCAAAATAATTAGCCACTGAAAACCATATAAGGGTTGCTATGAGTTCTAACTGACTTGATGGCACCTAACAGCAACAACAACAGTTGCCATTTATATCGGTGAAATAAATGTAATTACAATGAAAAGGTCATTGGTCTGACAAAGTTCTATAACTGATCTCTAGCAACCTTTCTATCACCAAGGCCATATTTTCTGACTACAGGGCCGCCTTCTTTATTTACAACTTTTGAATTCCAGTCACCAATAATTATGAGTACATCCTGATTGCATGTTTGATATATTTCAGATTGCAGAGACTATTAAAAATATTCCCTATCTTTGTTAGTAGCCTTAGTGGTGAGAATGTATATTTGAATAATGGTCATATTAACTGGCTTTCTTTGTAGGTGTATGGATATTATTCTATCACTGACAGCATTGTACTTCAGGACAGATCTTGAGATGTCTTTTTTGATGATAAATTCAATGCCATTTCTCTTTAATTCATCATTCCCAGCATAGTATATCATTTGATTATCTGATTTAGAATGACCCATGCCAGTTCATTTTAGTTCACAGATGTCTAGAATGTCAATGTTTATGCATTTCATTTCCCTTTTGATGATTTATAATTTTTCTAGATTCATACTACATACATTCCACTTTCCAATTATTAATGGTAGTTCACATTTGTTCCTTCTCATTTTGATTCATGCCACATCAGCAAATGGAGGTCTCTGGGGCTTTACTCCATTCCATTATTAAGGTATACTCTAGTTTAAGGAGGCAGCTCTTCCCCAGTCATCTTTTGAGTGCCTTTCAATCTAGGGGGCTCATTTTTCTGGCACTCTGTCTGATAGTGTTTCTCTGCTCTTCATAGGGTTTTTCAATGCTAATTGTTTTGGGAATAGGTTAGCCATGTCCTCCTCCCTAGTCTGTCTTAGTCTGGAAGCTCAGCTGAAGCCTGTCTACCATGTGTTACCCTGCTGGTATCTGTAATACCTGTGGTATAGCTTTCAGCATCATAGCAATATGCAGGCTTCCACAGTAAGGCAAACTGACAGACATGTGGGGGAAAGAATGTTTGTTTGTTGTTTATAGGTACTGTTGAGTAGAGTCCTACTCATAGTGACACTCATAGTTTTTCAATTGCTGATTGTTTCAGGATGCATGATAGAAAGAATAGTGTGGATATGAAAGTTAGATAATTCTTATTAATCTTCAGAATGTAATTCTCTGTATTAGTTGCCCTGTTCCAAAAAGAGAAAAGTTATAGCCTTCCTCATTTTGGTTGTATGTGTGGTTCAATTAGGATTAAAGGAAATATCTTTATATAAAAAGTGCTTATAATTCCTGTTAAATGGATACTCATTAAGTATTTAGTCTTTCTTTTCCTCTGTATTAACTCCAATCTTCTCATTTCTAGTATATTTTCTGGATTTGTTTCCTCTCTATTTATTTACTTTGTGGCAGTACTTAAGGTTTGAACTCATGGCTCACACATACTTTAGAAGTGCTCCTCCTCTGGGTCTGCACGCTCAGCCCATTCTTTATTTTTTATTTGAAACAAGGTCTCATTGAGTTACATAGGCTTCATCTGATGTCAAACTTGTGATCCTCCTTCCTTTATTCCTGAGTTTCTGGGATTATAGGTTTGTGCCACTGCATCTGGCTGGACTGGTTTCAAAAAAGAGGTCTTCAATAACCCCTTTACCTTAGGTACATATATTTATCTTTTCCAACTTAATTAAGTCTTGAAACTTTTAGATTTATAACTCAGAAACCTTCAGAGATACTCATATAAATAAAGAATAACCAAGGAACTTCTATTACATAAAATATAAAACTATTTGACATTCAAAAATTTTGATTATATTTAAATTACAAGAGGTCTCAAAGTTAGACTCATTAGATCTTCTAATTTATATATAACGAATCCAAGTTCTAGAAGGGTGAAGGGAAAGGATTTTGGAAAAGGAATCTGTCAGCAATTTATAGTCCCATGCTGGTCTATAAAATGATGCTTGTATCCTAAGACAGGGAATCACATACATAAAGATGCAAGAAGAAAAGGAGAAGCTATATTTTCACTGCTTCTTCAGTTGCAAAGCATGGTATTGGGGGAAAAAGGGCATTTGATAGACACCAAATCAATAAATTTAAAATCCAGTGAGAATCAAATTTACATATTTTATTTCTGAATATGGTTAAAATGCAAGCAAGATAGATGACCTATTCAATGATAGTATGTGACCTTTATCACTAATAAATATAATGGGTTTTTCAATTGGGATAATTTTTTTCAAATGCTTAATTAGGTTGCATTTTCACCTATAGAATCCCGGTGAGATATTCATTCTTTTGAGAGATGAAGTAATTGGTGAAACTGTGGAGGTTGAGTTTATATCAAATAATAAGCACATTAGAACACGGCCAGCCATTTGGAATAAGAGAGTCTGGTGCATGAAAGCTTTAGGTAAGAATTTTTATGCTTTAATATGTATAAAACATTATCCTGAGTTTTTACACTAGATTTATGATAAATGGTTTCACTTCCCTATAGAAACTAATATTGCTCTGCAGGTGTTTCCTGTGTTTAACTTTCACACCTCCAAGGTTGTTATTATTAATCTGGATTTGCAAAAGTAAGAATGTATAAATTATGAGAAATTAGTATGTGTGCCATGTACTGGAATGACAGGCAGTAACATCTTACATTTTTAAATATGTCAGTAGGAAGCACTTTAATCTATTTCAGCTACAAAATATAGAACTGAAATTATTTTCTTTTTTGTGGCAGTACGATTTACAGATATTTGGATTTTTATTAAGGAATTTCCTATTTTCCTTTCATTTTATTCCCTCAAGCCTCTGAATATGTTTTGGTTGTTCTGAAAAGCATAATTCTTTTTCATTCTTTTCTAATTCATGGTACCATCTCTACATATAATCTCATCACTTCCTTATCTCATTTATGAAACTAATCATTTGATTATCCAGATTTGCTTGCAGCATGAAAAATTATATTAGATGCTAAAGTCCAGATGGAATAACCATATTTGCTAAGATAATTACACTAAAATCAAAATGTAATATATCAATTTCTGAATATTTTGGTATAAATGTAAGCCACTTTTATTTTATGATATCCTTTATAATCACAGAATAAAATTACTTTACAAACTTTCAGAGTGAACTTCATAAAATATTTTGAAATGAAAATATGCCCAATCTTATTATGAATTTGAAAATGTAGTAAAAATATCTAAAATTGAAAAATATGTCAAGCACATCTGGAAATCTTTTTTTATTTTTCATTTTAGAATGTAACTATTATGTAGTTCATTTATAGAGCATTTACAGACCTTTTTTTGAGTTAAAAATTATATGTCCCCTGTAGAGGTTTTCTTGCACAGCTTAAGTTAAGAGTTGGACTATAATAAGGAAAGACTGTATTTCAAGGCTCTATAAACATTTCAAACACTGCTTCCTGCCATGGACAAGCAATGTGGAAGTGAAATGAGAGAAAACTCTCTCACCTCTTTCCTCTTCTTTCTCTCTTCTCAAAGGGCCTCTTATTTTCTTATGTCACTTTCTTCAATGATTTAATGAATAATAACTTATAACTAATTATTTTCAGAGTTTAAACTAAATCTAGTTAGAATAAATCACTACAGAAAAATCAGTCTTACAGATTAAGAAGGCTTTAAATAATAATTCCTAAATAGCAGCTCAAGATGTCAAGTAAAACTATTCACTTTGCTTAAGATTTTTTTGCTTAATATATCTAATGGCTAAGAATAATGCAAAGCATAATGCATGTGAAATTTCCTGGAATAATGTGTCTACTAGAAGAAAGCACAGGAAAACGCTTCGAGGCATTTGGGATAGGCAAAGATTTTTTTCAATATGACCCCTAAACACAGGCAACAGAAACAAAATAGACAAATGGTATTATATAAAACTAAAAAGCTTTATCACAGCAATCAACAGAGTGAAGACACTTCCTATAGAATGGGAGAAAATATTTGTAATTACTTACCTGATTGTTGTTGTTCTTAGGTGCCATCAACTCAGTATCCGACTCATAGCGACCCTATGTACAAGAGGTGAAACATTGTTGTCAGTGCTTCTCTGCAATTCATAGGGTTTTCAATGGCTAATTGATTTTTGGGAGTGGGTTGCCAGGTCCTTCTCCCAACTTACCTGATAAGAGGTTAATATTCAGAATACATAAGGAACTCAGACAACTCAATGATGACAAAATATAATTCTATTAAAAATGGATAATCTAGCCAGGTACGGTGGTGCACACTTGTAATCCCAGCAACTCGGGTGGGAGGCAGAGGCAGGAAGTTCACAAATTCAAGCCAAGAGTTAGCCTGTAAATTAGTGAGATCCTGCCTCAAGACAAAAAATTAAATATGGGCTAAGTTGCAGCTAAGTGGTAAAAAACTTGCAAAATATTTGTGAGGCCCTGGGTTCAACCCCCTAGTACCAAAAAATAAAAGTAAAAATAATAAAATAAAATTAAATTAAAATAGCTTATCTGAATAGATATTTCTTAAAAGAAAATATGATCAACAAAGTATATGAAAAATGCTCAACATCACTAATCATCAGGGAACTGTAATCAAAATCACAATGAGCTGTCATGGCACCCCAGTTAGAAAGGCTATTATCAAAAAGACAAAAACTGACAAATGCTGGCAAGGATATATAAGGAGGGGAATTCTTATATACTGTGGGAATGTACCTAAATATAACATTATTGAAAACAGAATAAAGGTTTATCAAAAAAAGTAGACTTACCCTATTATCTGACAATCCCACTACTAAGTATATCTAAGGAAGTCAAATAATTGCATCAGAGAGATGTCTACACTCCCGTATTTATTGCAGCACAATTGACGGTGGCCAAGGTATGAAATCAACCTAGGTATCCATCAATTGATAAATGGATAAAAAATGTAAACATATGCACACACTCACAAATATGTATATATATATTAACTTTTTGAGATTATATATATATATATATAATAAAGCCATTAAAAGGATGAAATTCTGTGATTTGCAGAAATATGAATGGAGCTGGAGAACATTATGTTAAGTAAAATAAGCCAAGTACTGAAAGGCAAGTATAATATGTTCTCACTCATTTGTGGGAGATAAAATGTTGATCACAGAAGTAGATAATAGAATAGAGGTCACTAGAAGCCAGGAAGGGTAGGGAGGAGGTAGGGATAGAGGTTGGATAATGATTACCAAAATGCATTTAAATGGGTAGAAGTACTGTTAATATTTCATAGCACAACAAGGCAGCAATAGTCTACATCAATTAATTATACATTTCAAAATAACTAAAGAGGAAAAGTTGCTCATAAAAATGAAAAATTATTTTTCATGGAAATGCTGTTGTTACTGTTGTTAGGTGCCATAAAGTTGGTATCCAACTCATAGCAACCCTATGTACAACAGATGAAACACTATTGTTGTGTTTCTCTGCTATTCATAGGATTTTCAATGATTGATTGTTTTTTGGGAGTGGGTTGCTGGGTCCTTCTCCCAAGCCTACAGCACCTGGTGTTCCCAGGTGGTCTCCCATCCAAATACTAACCAGGTCTGACCCTGCTTAGTTTCTGAGATCTGATGGGATCTGATGCCACAGTGGTACAGTTCCAGGCTGTAGAAATGCTAGTTACCCTGATTTGACCATTCCACATTATATGTGTGTATCAAAATACAGTACTGCACCCTATAAATCAGTACAAATGTCTACTGAAAATTTTAAAATGAAAAGGGGAAAAAGTCAAAATTCAAATTGTTTATCAGAAAAGAAAGATATTAATATCATCTAAGATGCTCCTAAAGATAATATTGTCTACATGGTTAAACAACAAATACATAGAAAATAAATAAATAAACCACTATTTACCAGCTGGTGCAATTAAACATCTACAGGTGATTCTTTCAGCTAGGGTGTTCTGCAAATTAATGAAAGATTTTCTTCCAAAAGTTTGGCTGCTATGTAACAACATATAAAATGGTTACATGGACCTGTGTGGGAATATAATTGGCAATGCCTCAGCAGAAATATTACTGTCACTATCTCATGGCACCAGTTTTAAAATGTTTGAACCCTAATAAGAACTATATTTTACATCATGACCCAGTCATGCACAATTATATAATGAAAGCAAAGATTTTGTAGTTATCCTGGACCTTCCACCTTCATCATGCAGAGGTCTTAGAACTTGCCCCTGCCATTCTTAAAAGAAACTGAACAAACTCAAAATCAGCCACTTGGTTTTCTCTCATGAACCCCATGCATAGGAGTAGAAAGGTATGAAATATCTCCTCATCTATCATTACCAGGGTGGACACCCCTAAAATAAAAGATGGGCTAACAAAAGAAAAGCATAACAAAATTATTTAATCAGAGTTTTATGTGACACAGAAGCCTTCAGAAAGAACACCCAAAGACGTGGAAAAAACTGGTTATTTTTCTGCTTAAGTACAATGAAGAATGGACAGAACATAAAATTGTTATTGGAAAAAAAAATGGTATAATAGTTATAGACTAAGGAAGGAAGCCCAGCAAGGCCTGTGTGTTCAGATTCTTCCTGGCCTCTCTGTGTTGCATTTCTTCTTCCCTGGAATCAGATCTGACAGTCTGCAATGAGGGTCTCCAAGAAAGATGGGAGAAAGTAACCTTTGTAAATATTACCGCTTGCATTTGGAAAGAGGAATTCCAGTTGCTTAACCCACCTTGGGAAAGAGGAATTCTGATTTTTCTGACTTACTTCAGGGAATTAAAATGGGCAGGAGGCAGGAGGACAGGAAAAGGTCAGAAAGACCTTTGTTCTGAGGCTCTTGCAGTCTCCTATAGTTCAAAGTACTCAGCATGCCAGGGCTGTTCTGAACCCCAGCAAGGGTAAAGCACTATGTAAAAATTTGGAGGCAATGTGAATCAAAGGAGTGACATCTGAGATCTGATACTTGGAGTAAAAGTAAGTGGAGCCATGAGCTGGCAGGAATACTTTGATGTTAATTTTAATGAGTTGCTGGGAGCTGTGTGTGGATTTACTTCAGAGTCAGAAACTCCTGGGGGTGGTAATTTTAGGAGGCCACCATACTTGCGTGAGATTTACCTTCAGACACTCCAGCAGGTTCACAAGGTGAGGATGTGAAAAAGACCCCAGAGCCTCTGGCTGGATCAGAGGAAGGAAAATCACGGTGAAATGCTCCTAGCGTGTACTATATACCAAAGGCCTACTCTCCTGGGCAAAATGCTCTCAGAGATTTATTCCAGGTGGGGAAGGTCAGCACCTCACTGTAGGCTCCTGTAGCCTTCCTGTCTCACCTAAGGTGGAATAAGGGAAGCTCTGCAACAGCAAAAATACCTGTACTCTCACAGCCAAGGGATTCCTAAGATTGAAACTTAATCACACGCCTGTAAAATCTCTCCCTTCCCCACAGCCTTCTGGCTCCCAGCACAGCCATGTTCCAGAGTAGTGACAGTGGATTGCAGTTCAAAGAATCACAAGACTCAGGACTGCAGAGGAAGGTGCAAACGCAAGAGTGGAGACTGAGGCAGGACAAGAGAGGAATTCAAAGTCTCTGACACCTACAACTACAGCAAACATTAAACACAGTCTGACCCATAGGCAGATTACTATAAATCTGTTCACTGTAACACTATTTACTTCAAAGCCAGGCGTGATGGTGGGTGCCTATAATCTCTGCACTCGGGAGGCTGAGGGAGGAGGATTAATGAGGTCAGTCTGGTCTACATAGTGAGTGCCTGGCCAACTCTGGCTACCCAGTGGGACTCTGTCTAACAAAAAAAACAAAAACAAAAACAAAAATCCACTATTTACTTCAATTCCAGTTACCCATATCTGGTTTTCAACCAAAATTACAAGGCATGCCAAAAGGCAAGATAAAACATGTTTTAAAGAGAAAAAGCAAGAATTAATCTAGACAGATATTATCACAGATGTTGAAATTAATCAGGGAATTTTGAATAACCATGATTAAGATGTAAAGGATGCTAATGAAAAGCATTGACTATAATGCAAGAACATATGGACAATGTAAACAGAGAAATTCTAAGAAAGACTCAAAAGGGAATGTTAGAAGTCAAAACCACTGCATCAGAAATGAAAAGTAACTTTGATTGGCTCATTAGTAGAAGAGAACTGTTGACTAGGAAATTTCCCAAATTAAAATGGAAAATTAAAAAGTTTTATCTCTTAAAGACCAGAATATCCATGAAATGTGGGATAAATTCAAAAAGTACACATGAAATTGGAACATAAGAAGAAAAATGAAAAGCTGAAGCACAATATTCAAAGATTAATGACAGACACCAAAACAAAGATGCAGGAAGCTTGTGTAACACAGAACAAAATAAATACAAGAACATTGATACCTAGAGATACCATATTCAAACTGCAGAAAACTAAAAATAGAGAAAAATTTCATAAGAGGAGAGAAATTTTACCTATATGTTGTTGTTGTTTTTAGGTGTCTTTGAGTCAGGTCTGACTCACAGTGACCCTATGTACAACAGAACAAAACACTCCCTGACACCATGCCATACCTGGCACTATGTCAGTGGTTTTCTTCTATTCATGGGGTTTTCAATGGCTAACTACTTTGAGAGTGGGCTGCCAGGGCCTTTTTGTGGTGCTGGCAATCAAACCCAAAGTCTCAGAGAGCACAGAACAGCATTCTACCAACTAAGCTAAACCCCAGCCCCACCATAGGGAAGGAGAAATGGATGATCTAAATTGGTCTAGCTCTTAAAGAAATCAAATCATTAATTTTTGAACTTCCATGACATATAACACCAGGGCCAGTGGTAGCAATGCAAAGAAAATCAAATATTCAAGCATGACTATGTTGACCAGTGAGGAAATCCTAAAATGCTCTTTCTCTCGGTAACATCTTTTCCTGCCGACCCACTTCCACATCTTAACCTGATTTGTTTATGGTAGAAAATATTCTCCAGTTTTGTCATTTCCTCCATTGCTTCAGCTCAATAACTTGATACACCTTATAGTGACTTCATTTTCTAGGAATCCCACATTCTTAATGGTGTCCATAATCTAGTATCTGACAAGGACTTTGGGCTAAAGCAATTTAAAGTTAGTATAGTTCCAGCTTATAGTTAAACCTATAAAAAATATGTAAGGCTTTCAAGTGGAAATCTTAAGTAATTTCTGTGCAGAGGGAAGAGGGTATTCCTCTGGTACCTGCAGCACAGCCAGAAAACAAACAACACAGCAGGGGGATCAGCTAATTAAAAGTTTAAAGGAACTCATAATGTATGAAAAAAATACAGAATCTCTATTAATTAAGAAACTGTGCTGTATATAATGTAAATTATAATTTCATATTTCCTTAAAAGAACATGAAAAATACTTCAGGACATGCCATATATTATGCTGAACCTGCTTAGGAATGAAGTAACAATTGATAAATAGATTTCTATGATCACTTTATGATTTTTAGATATTGTTATTCAGGTAAACAAGTTCAACAGAGTTTAAATTGAGAATAACTTTTAGTCATGACCAAGGTTTTGAAGCCACCTACATTTAATCATAATGCTCTCATCAAAACAGAGCCATGTTGATTTGTGTTCTCATGGAACTCTAGGTGAGGTCATTAAAGGTTAACATATGAGGAAGGACCAGCCTTGGTTCATGAAGCAGCACAGCTTCTCAGACAATGGGCATACACAGCAAAAGAGCTCTTAAATTAAGGATTTCTGGAACATCTACTTTTATGGAATTAGTGGAAATTTTTACTTTTCAGAAATAACTTTGGGTTATATTTTCCATAAATTACATTGTTTTTTACTTCATCTAGAAGAAAAGATCAGTTAAATCATGAAAAAGGGCATGTTGACAAAGACTTTTGCAAGGGATAATTTACTACACAAGTTGCGTAAATTAGAAACAAAGCATATAGATTTCATTATCATATTTAACCTGGACATAAAATCCTTGTCATAATAATTTTTTTAAAAATACAAAGACTTTTGAATGGCCTGGAATTTAAGATTTGAAATTCAAACAGTATTCCTTTATCATTTATTCTCTGTAAGTATATGTTTATGTATGATGGAGAAAGGAACTCCAAGGTTTCCTCATTTTGTATGCCTTTTTTCCTCTTCACAGCTGACTCTCACACACTTGCTTCATTTGGTGATCTTGCCCTGTACCTCCATGCACTTCCAGTAGATGTTACCTGCTCACCTCAGTCTACATGGCAAACAGTGATGTTTATTTTTAGTCTTTTTGATTTGAGGCTTTAAATTAATTGGTTTATATTTTTATTGAAAAGCTGTAAAATACAGTCATCATTGTGAACCCGTGTTGAAGTGAAATCATGCACAAACAATTCATGAAATTATGCTCAAACAGTTCATGAAAAGGCCAATTCAATAATATATTTGTCAGGAGAAGTTCCCAACCGAATGATTCCATAAGGAGTACTCTCTCATATGTAGGTGGGAACAGGAATTAGTTCTTGATTTAATACCTGCCAATCAACACATGTGAAAGTATACACAACAAGTACAGTACTTCATAGGGCATCTCTTTGGGGGATTACTTTAAAAACAACATTATCATTGGTAGATCCATTGGTTAAGTCTTAAGTTAATGAGTGACTCAGCACCTGCAGCTGTATCACCCTGGAGTCTGATCCTGTCAGATCTCAGAAGCTAAGCTGGGTTGAGCCTGGTTAGTACTTGGATGGGAGACAGCCTGGAAATACCAGGTACTGTAGGCTTGGGAGAAGGACCTGGCAGCCCACTCCCAAAATACAATCAGCCATTGAAAACCCTATGAATAGCAGAGAAGCCCTGACAATAGTGTTTTGCCTGCTGTAGGTAGGGTTGCTATGATTCAGACCTGAATCAATGGCCCCTAACAACGACTCAATATAATAGAAATAAATCAGTTAATTTTCATGGTATATTCAAAAGAAATCAGAATGTGTTAAATATTTTATGTCAAAGAACTACCAAGCAAATCTTATATCTCTCATGATTCATTGCCTGACTTCCTTTTAGAAGGTAAACTCCCCATAATAAAACTATTGATCTTTTCCCCAATAAAAATTATCTTCTTTCAAAATCATTTTTATGACTTACCACAATAAAATAATATGTACATTAAAATTATCTTTCTGAAATCGACTGAAACCAATTAATTTTATTTGGCTCCAGTGACTATAGCTCCCTCTTTACCATATGTATGTATACTGCTTTGGCTCAGGTGACATGGTTTGCAACTTTCCCTTACATTTTCTATCAGATGAATACTTCTTAAGGAAGACAGTGCTTCTACTTTCATATATATATACAAGCTAGGTGTCAAGAATGTGGGAGGAAGAAATTTTAGCTCCTTGACCTAGTTAAGCATAAGATTCCTTTTTTTGCCTTTACATTTTACTGGACAAAATTCTAACAGGTCCATTAACTTCTTCATGAGGTAAAACAAAATTAATGCTTAAACCTTAAGAAATTATAATACTCAGGACTGTTCAAGTCTGTTGGTTTTATAATTAAGGACTTATTCCAAACCCCAGAGGTTTCAGTGACAGTTTTCTGAGAGAATTGAGAAAATTTCTGAGACAGTGTTAAAAGTTTAAGGTTTGTTCTACAAATAAATCTAAAGACCTAAATTTTTACTCTTGTTACACTGAAAAACAACTTTTTAGTGAAATTATTGTACATTGTTATTCTTTCCTGGAAAGCCCCAACTTTTAATATAACTAACTCTGTTGGTATGTTACAGTAAAATTCACCAATGAAGTTTATCAGTCATTTTGAACAATTAGTTTTCAAAAAGGCTTTGGATGTACGGATGGAGTACATACAGGGCATTCGTAATATTCAAGGCAGTAGACTTTACTTTCATCACAGTTTTTATTCTGACCAATTGAATACAAGTTCTATTACTTCAATAAGCTCTACTACGATTTTGAGAAATTTGCCTATAATTAAGTAGAATTTTCTTTATAAGATTGAAACAGACATCTTGTAAGTTTTTTTAATTAATCATAAAATTGTGCATTCCATTTTGTGGTCTCTAAGTACTAAGGATATAAACAAATTTAAGTGCTAAAAGTGAGTTAAAATGTTATAAACTCTTAAAGGCTTCTTTCATATTCTCTAAAAGATATCAGCAATGTGATATATGCATTATATACTCAGCTCCTAATTCTTGTTTGTGTTTCATAAGATTTTCCTGCTGGCTCAGTCCATGTCAATGTCTATTGTAATGGAATTATTAAGGCCACAACTGAGATTAAATACCGTACAACAGCAAAGACAATGGGATGCCCATTCAGACTGGCTGATCCCGGACAGGGTTTGTGCCAGGTAAGTTGATCATTCCATGAAGTTAATCATAATATAAGGTAAAGAGCTATTGCAGGATTAGAGGATCCCTACTTGATTATAAATTTTGGATGATGATTGAATAAGAAGGAATGGCTGATCAGTAGGAAGGGATGAAGCCATCCTCTGTGCTGCAGAGATGCAGACCAATTACTTTGCATAGCTCACGTCATTCCAGGTAACGCCACTAGGAGTTTGCCCATTACAACATGGCTATCATGAAGGGCTCATTTTAAAGCTGTTACAGAGCAGATAGACTGCAGATAGCTATACCACTGTGGTGTCCGATCCCGGCAGATCTCAGAAGCTAAGCAGGGTTGGGCCTGGTTAGTACTTGGATGGGAGACTGCCTGGGAACACCAGGTGCTGTAGGCCTGGGAGAAGGACAGGACAACCCACTCCCAAAAAACAATCAGCCATTGAAAATATTACAAATAGCAGAGAAGCACTAACAATACTGCCTTACCTATTGTATGTAGGGTTGGGATTTAGCTCAGTGGGTAGAGCGCTGCGCTGCAGTCTCTGAGGTCCCGAGTTCAATTCCCAGCACCACAAAAATGGGAGAAGGGCCTGGCAATCCACTCCCAAGGCAATCCCGAAACAGTCAGCTTTTGAAAACCCTGTGACTCGAGGGCACCTAACAACAACAACAACAACAAAATTGTATGTAGGGTCGCTCTGAGTTGGACACCTACTCTACAGCACCTAACAACAACAATAACAACAGAACAGATAACAAAAGAGAGAAGAATCAAAGCAAGATCTTAAGTAAATTTCCTCTTTATTCAGATTTGGATATCACAAAACAAAATCAGGTCACCTGTCTGATGCTTTGAGGTTAAGGAGTGAGGAAAACCAAAATACCATGAAAAAAGGAGGCTGTGGTATTAATCTAGCAATTGTTTTCACATGAACATTTCTATGATCAGTGTGTTTTTCTTTGTTTCATTATCACTGTTATATGCAGATAATTATTGTTTTTTGTTAGGGATGTTTATTAAGAATTCTAGAAAGCTCAAAACTTTCTGTAAGGCATGCAAAGAAGCATCTGCAAGCCCCGAATTTTTCTGTCATGTGAGAAAATTTTATTCAGTAATAGTGACTTATTTTGTGAAGCATTCTGGTCTCCCTGAAGAGCCCCCATTTGGGACTTTTTCCTGGAAATGTCAGGTCCTCATGGATTTTAGAATGTAACTATTACATATCTTAAGGGTTCTTAAACCCTTAGCTTAACTTCTGTTTTTTTTTCACTTTATTTTTTGATAATTGACACAATTTTAGTAGAGAGACATTTTGCTTAATATGGAAATTTGTCCTTTGTGTGCTCATTCTATCAAGTTCTCAGAGTGAAATAAATGTCATTTCTTTTTTTCTGGCTACTTGATAATTAGTAACTTGGCTTAATTTCTTTGCTGGGGTGGAAGTGAAGAAAGAGGCAGATGAATTGAACCATGTGAATTTCAAATTTACCATAAAGTACTCCATAAGATTTGTAACAAAACTATCAATGATAGTACAGTTGACAGGCTGTCATAATGCCTTACATGTTTAAACTAGTTTGGACTTGGAGGCTTTCCTCCAATTTTTCCATTAGAGTTCTTCTTCATGAACGAAATATTTTAGAACAATGGAAAAGATAAAAATGTCTTAGTAAAGGACAAGAAGTGAAATACCATTTGTCAAACTGAGAGTCTGAGGACATTTGATGAAATGTCTATATTGTAATTGCACAGCAAGAACAAAAGTAATAGCTTGAAATAGATTGTTTCATTTTTGTGACAAGTCTACTTTGTCTCCTACTTAAAAATTCTATTCATAATGAAAAGATAAATAAAGGTAATATAGCGTATCATTAATATTCAGGCAGCATAGAAGTAAAGTAGTCCCCAAATACCACTTTTTGTGTTGTTTTTTCTGTTGGGGGAAAGATTGGTATATAGTGAAAGTTAAATATAATGTATGCCTCCTGGAGAACTTTTCAGAATGCAGTAATATATAAGTCATGATTTCTTCTATAACTTGAAGTGAATAAAAATTGTTTTTGGCAAAGATTTTGGATTACTAGAAAATTCTCTGTTTTATTTTCTCCCTGTGTCTGAAAAGAAGAGGTGACAAAGGATTTTGGCTGCACTTTGTGATTTCTCCCTTCCATCAAGCTCTGGTCTGTGGAGGGCAGACTATTGAGTAGTCACTCTAGATTCAGAATTTGCCATCATGAAAGAATCATTGTATGCTTGAGTTCTGAATCTCAAGGAGTAGAATCATTCTGACCTGGTGACAATGAACTATGGCATGACAAGGGAAGAGATTGAGAGACTAGGCGTAACATACATAATTGGAGATAGATCTAGAGGTTTTGCTGTTAGCATCCAGGTCCTGGAAGTTCTGGGTGATCAGAGTAAGCAAACCCTGAGCCTGAGCTCTTCAGCCCAGACCATGCCACTCTGTCAGAGGCTGGAAAGAAGGCCAGGCTGCACTTCAGTTGTCTCCCTAGCATCTTGGGATGGGTAGTACAGGGTTAATCTAAAAGTGCTGGCACATGGAACATCCACACTGTGGATTCACTAAAATATTGCAAGAAAGACTCAACCCTTGAAGGAAAAAGAAGTACAGAGGCATTTCCTGGGTGAGTTTTAGGGTTGCTTGACCTCCAAGAAGGTGTCCCTAACCACAATGTGCTTCTCCTTGTGCACATTTGGTTTTTCCTTTTGATGTTTGGCTTTGCTGTCACATATATGATATTTAAAGAATTGTGTAAGAAGTTGTGCTTTTCCTTTCCAGTGTAGAATGTTAGACTAGTTGTCCTTGTCATGTGCAACTCTGCCAATACATTGGGAAAATTAGATATTTTGCAAATGGTCTACTCAGTGTTGTTGTTAGGTGCTGTTGAGTCATGTCTGACTCATAGCGACATTCATAGGGTTTTCTTTTTTTTTTATTGGAAATTTTTAATGTATACCTTAATGTGACTCATTCTGACACACTTTCCATTGTGACATTTCCATATATGCATTTTGATGTACATTATTCATATAGGTTCCCCCTTACCCTCTTGTATGCTTCCCCCCTCCCCATCTAAGTCTTCTCTATCTTTTACTTGGTAATATTTTTCTATCTGTCCTTGGGTTCCAGTTCTGTTTAAGATAGAAACTTTTCCTGTAGTGATCTTTGTTTTTATCTTGTCAGAACAATCGAATGCATTTTCTAAACCATTTATATTGACACCATTCGTAGCCTTTTTTTTCCCTTTTATTTTGATCCGACCTTTGAATAGGATTTTTCTTTCTTATAGTTTTGATTCAGCTCCCACATAACTCAGGGTTTTCAAAGGCTAATTGTTTTGGGATAGCCTTGGCAGTGGATTGCCATGTCCTTCTCCCATTTTTGCAATGCTGGGAATTGAACTCAGGACCTCAATGACTGCAGAGTAGTGCTCTACCAACTGAGCTAAATCCCAGCCTGGTCTATTCAATACTCCTATTCAAAATACAACAGATACTGTAATTTTATTTCTTATAGCTATGGTGCATTTGTTAAGAATATGTATCAACAGATGTGAATTTTTCAACATCCTACATATATAGTTGAAATGATATAGCAAAAAACTAGTCTGAGTTTTTCAGCAAATTTTAATGGCAGATGTGACTTAAGTGATCCTAAAACGAGTAAGAAGACTCATCTTATAATCACCGGAAAGCTATTGTGCAATGTTCACACATGAACATTGCATGAATTTGAGGAAAGAATAATCAGAAATCTGTAAGTTTTATTTTTTAACATTCAATAAGAGGCTGTTGTTACAATTTAAAAGACATTGAGGATATAGTAAAATGGCCATTCTGGGAATTTGAGAAAAGAAACAATAATGAGAAATATGATTTTATTTTCCTTCTGAACTGTGTCCACTAGGATTTAGAATACTTCACCTGAGCCAACTTAATCATCTAATTGCTTGCTAAATCATTTCATCTTTTTTTTTTGATAAATACTAAATCCCAGCACATAGCATCATAAAAAGTACAGCTTTATGATCAGGATCATCACTTAAAAGAGAGAATATGAAAGAGATTTAAGTGAAGAAAATCCAAAGCCCAATTTAGAATGATAATCAGAATGCAAGTACTAATGTTACAAATACTAGTAACTCCCATTAAACTGAGATAATTAAAACCTTTGGGACTTTCATTCTATATACAAAGTGTCTTGGGGGCAACAATAAAGTTCACTTTTTATAGTAACAATTAGATACAACATAAAAGCAAAATTAGGTCAAAATGCTAAAAGAGCATTGCAATTATTAATAAAAATATTAGGATACTGTTCATTAAAATTATTTTTGAAATAGTCCAAATAATTTTCCTTAGTTGTATTTCTAGTAGAAAGGTATCTTTGTGTTACATATATTTATCATATTGCATATTTTACCTTATGTGTATTGAAATGTTATTTTCACCTTCATGTTAGCTACATTGCATTTCTGTTTTTATTAAATTGTGAATATTATTCAGTCTTTGACTTGATGCCAGTAAATATGAGTGCTGTTGTTGGTACCTAACAACAACAACTACAACAACAAGAAATATGAGTGTGAAGTCAAATTGGGTTGGAGTGAAGAAAAGTACTGACTTAGGGAATTTGTGTCATAAGAAATTTCCCAGTTTTCTTCTTTCTCTTAATAGTTTCTTTAAGGGTTAATTTCTTCATTGAGTTAAAGCATAGGTGTTAGCCATTGTTTCCTTTAAGAAATTATTCAAAAGGTTCTTCTCACTGAGAGATACTGGGAACCTCTACTCCTTTCAGTAAGTTTCTCTTACATCCTTGTTTCCCTCAAAATGTTGATGCAAACCTCCCTCCTGTTTTCATCAGCCTTGCTTGATAAAGAGGTGTAAATATATCTAGTCAGGGCTGGGGTTCAACTCAGGTGGTAGAGTGCTGCTCTGTGCTCTCTGAAGCCCTGGATTCAATGCCCAGCACAGTAAAAATGGGAAAAGAACCAGAAAACCTTATGAATAGCAGAGAAGCACTGACATAGTGCTGGGCATGGCATAGTGTTGGAGAGTGTTTCATTCTGTTGTACATAGGGTCACTATGAATTGGTGGCACCTAGCAATAATAACTAAACTTCTTCATAACACCATTCTATCTAAGATACTTCATCACTTGAAATTCTAGAGGCTCAAAGGACAGAAACATTCAAACCCATTCCAATGCACACAATCTACAAGGTCTCAAATCTTTCCAGGATCAGCTTATACCCAAGCATCGCCTCCATGTCTTCTTCACTTTGTGATTCCTAGGTTCCTTTAGATTCTTATATTCTCTCATGCCTTGGAGTGTTCTCCTATGTCTATAAACTGTGCCTTCCAGTAGTTTAATGGTTTCAGGTATCATATTTGAATTTTTATGCATTCTGACTTGATTTTTTTATATGGTAAAAGACTTTAAATTCATTCATCTGCATGTAGACAGCCAGTCTTCCTAACACCTTTTATTGAAGAAGCTGTCCTTTCTCCAGTATATGTTATTGGGATTCTTTTCCCAAGAATCAATTGGCTGTACATGCATGTGTTTTGTTTCTGGAATCTCAACTCTGTTCCGTTGGTCTATGTATCCATTTTTTTGCCAGTGCCATGCTCTTTGGGCTACTCTAGCTCTGTATCCATATGTCTTTTCTGTCACTTTTATTTGTACTTCTTTCTAACTCTGCCTAGAGAAGAAGGAAGTCATTTGTGTTTCATGTACCTCCCATCAGTTCTATCACTTGTTTCATATTTCTGACAAAAGATTGGAAGAAGTAGAGAAACCACTGTCAAAAGAAGAAGCTTGAAGATCAATTTCCAGATTCACTTTTTATATTTTTTGTGACCCTTACAAGGATTGATCAATAAAAATAAGGCATATCTATTAAAGCTGATGGCTGGGATTTAGCTCCGTTAGTAGAGCGCTGCTGTGCAGTCTCTGAGGTCCTGAGTTCAATTCCCAGCACCGCAAAAATGGGAGAAGGGCCTGGCAATCCACTCCCAAGGCAATCCCGAAACAGTCTGCCATTGAAAACCCTATGAGGGTCGCTATCAGTTGGACATGACTGACTTGATGGCACCTCACAACAACAACAAATTGAAGCTGATATTTGACTAAGAAATAATTGACATTTCTTTTGTGCTGTATTTCCCTCTGTGATACTAGACAAGGAATGGCTAATGATGGTTGATTGAGGTAGTTCAGACAGAATAATTATATTCACCTAAGTTACAAATAATTGAATCAACAGGGGCATACTATTTGCTACACTCAGCCATTTATTTAAAAACAGCCAATACAGCAGCTGGTATGGGGAGAAAATAAACTTTTCTGAATGGAGTTACTTAGCCATCAGTACAATCATACTACTGATTCTCTACATTTTTTAAAATCTCATAAATCATCTCATTCCACTTACATAGTTATTGGCCCCATATGTTTTAGCTTATACCAGCAGTCCCCAACCTCTTTGGCACCAGGGACCGGTTTCATGGATGACAATTTTCCACAGACTAGTGTAGTGGGGAGTGGGAGGATGGTTTGAAGATGAGTCAAATGCATTGCTTTTTTTGTGTAAACACAGATGACGGTTTACTCACATTCTTGCCACTCACATCAATCTGTGACCTAGGGATTGGGGATCCATGGCTTATACTGTTTGGAATATTTTATTAATGAATTCTTAACTTGTAGTTTTTGTTTGATCCTTGGAAATAAATACTCCCTCCATTTTTATTCATCCTAAACTATCTTGTTGTTTTTTATATGCCTCTGTCTCTCATTTGCTGGGGTTGATTTTGACTCCTCCCCTCTTTCAGAAGAAGACCATGTGCCAAGGTGACTATCACCTCTAACCAACCCCAGTCAACAAAAGACTCTACTTTTACTACTTAGTTTTGACTTCTGCCATTATGCCCTGATGGATGAAGCCACCTGGTAGACAAATCTCTAAGGACATTAGAAAGATATTTTCTAATCCACCCCACACCTTAATCCAAGCCATTGAGCCATTTTACAAAACAAAGACCCTAAACTCCAGATGCCCTACTCCACAATACAGGGATTTTCCAGGTGGAGCTTGAACTTTTGCACGTAAGGCTCTCAGCACTAGGTACCCAGAGCTGGGCACCCAGAGCTGATGTCACACTGGGCTTTTCCTACTTTGAATAAAAGTAGAGGGAGCACAGGCCCACTCTCTCCTCTTCCACTCTTCTCCCTTCCATCCTCTTCTCTGTTTTTGCTCGTCTTCCTCTTCTCTCCTCCTTCTACTGGCTGGCCCTGTATATACTTCTCCTTTTGTGGGCAAGCCACCCCTTCACTTGGGCCACCATCTTCTGTGTCTGTCCAGGGCACTTTTCCTTCTAAAAGCTCTCTTAACTCTGTTGTTTTTAATGGATCTACCTTCCCCTTCCTGGGATTTAGCTCAGTTGGTAGAGCACTGCGCTGCAGTCTCTGAGGTCCCAAGTTCAACTCCCAGCACCGCAAAAAGGGGAGAAGGACCTGGCAATCCACTCCCAAGGCAATCCTGAAAGAGTCAGCCATTGAAAACCCAATGAGGGTCGCTATGAGTCAGATACCGACTCGATGGCACCTAACAACAACAACCTTCCCCTTGCTAGTTCTTGTTAGAGGCCATTGATTCGGTATCCATGCACCATGCACCATGGTGCTTGGCTTATTCCTTTCTTTAACTGAAGCATCTTTATAGTCTTTCCTTCCCTCTTCCTATTTTCACTGAATTAATTCTAATTCATCCTCCAAATTTTAATTCTAGTGTCTTTCCTCAGCTGTCATCACTGTAGTAGAAAAACCAACCCGAATAAGTGTAGGAGGAAAAGATATTTATTGGTGTCTCATTTTTAGATTGTTGTTCCGATCCCGTCAGATCTTGGAAGCTAAGCAGGGTCGGGCCTGGTTAGTACCTGGATGGGAGACTGCCTGGGAACACCAGAAGCTGTAGGCTTGGGAGAAGGACCTGGCAACCCTCTCCCAAAAATCAATCTGCCATTGAAAACCCTATGAACAGGGGAGAAGCACTGACAATAGTGTTTCCCCTGTTGTACAGAGGGTCGCTATGAGTCGAATACCGACTCGATGGCACCTAACAACAACAACAACAACATTTTTAGAGGAATCAGTGCATAATAGTGGCAGGGCAGGTGTGACAGCAGGAGAGAGAGCCCAGGACAGATGATCTTACATTTTTGTGAGCAGAAAGCAGAAAGATAGCTTGCCCACAATCTGGGGTAAAAGCCTCCTAAGGCCCACTTCCAGTGACATCACTTCCACAAAGCTAAGACTCAACTCTCAAGTTCCTTGACCTCCACAAATAGTTCCATCAGCTGGGGTTCAAACGCTAAAGCACTTGACCTTTAGGAAACACTTTATATTCAAACCATGAGAGTGTTTATTATATTTCTGTTATGGATTTCCAATTTGATTCTCTGTGATGAGAAAATATACTCTGTATGATGTAAGTTATTTTAAGTTTGTTGCCATTTGGTTTATGTCTTAGGATATGGTCTACTTTGGTATAAGTGCCATGGACCCTTGAAAAGAATTTGTAATCTACTGTTATTGGATGAGGTGTTCTATGTATGTTCATTAGATTTTAATTGGTTAGATCAATAAATGATAGTTGAAGTTTTTCTACATTAATTTTCTGTTTATTTAATCAACTACTGCAAGTGTAGTGTTGAGGTCTCTAACTATCATTGTGGATTTGAAAGCTCCTCCTTTCAGTTATATCAGTTTTTTCTTCACATATCTTGCAGATTTGTTCTTTGGTGCATGCATATTTATTATTCTTATGTCTTCTTGGTAGATTGGCTCTTTTATCATAATATAATGTCTCTTTCTGTCTCCTGTGAATTTTTTGCTTAAATATCCACTTTTTTTCATATGAATACAGCCACTCTCACTTTCATTTATAATATGTGATTATTATTTTAATACTTTTACTTTCAACTTTCCTGCCTTGCTTATTTGAAGTGAGCTTATTAAAGAGAATACATAATGTTTTAAAATCAATTCTACCAGTCTCTGGCTTTTTACTTATGTATTCAGGCCATTTACATTTAGTGTAATTAATGATATGTTGAGGCTTTAGTCACTATTTTGTTTGTCATTTTTATTTTCCCTATGAATTAATTTCTCGGTCTTCCTGCATATTATCTAAGCAATTTTAAGAGCTCCATTTTTGCTTACCACTACTACTTTAGGTACACCTTTTTATACATCTTTTTTAATGATCACTATAGGAATTTTATTATATATACATAACTTACCATAGTCTACTAGTATCTCATTTATACAAGGTTTAGAGGAGTGTAGATATCTTACCTCTGGTTTTTTACTTCCCTTTACCCACTCCTTTATTTTTAACACAAATATATTAAATATTTCATATGTGTTTCTGACCCAACACAGATTTAAAAGAATGCTAGTCTGTATAATAGATTATTTCATTAGTAGTAGTGTACTTGGCTATTGTATGGTTCCTCCCTAAGGACTCAAATTAGGGAAATGAAGCAGCTACATACTTACTCTATACTTTAGGGTGTAAAAAAAAAAAAGGTGAGATGAACATTCTCCCTCACTTAGAGAAAGAAATAATATAATCCACCAAAATCAACCCACTTCTGACTCTTAAATTGAAGAACCAAATTTTTCATTTCCTTATTTCACCTGTTAAAATGCAATATTTGTTTTACCAATTTATCATTGAAAAAATTTCAGTGCTATCATTGACCTGCTGTATAATGCTTTTTCAAAAATTTTAAGAATTTAAGTAAGGTTGCAGTTAATCTTTCAACACCAAGACTTTTATTTCTTACATCAATTTTTCTGCTATTTTAATAATTGCCTTTTAGGCAAGCCCTTAATATTTTGCATTATTTTTTTCAAAAAAGGTATCAATATTACCAATGATTACCCAGTGTTTGGCTAATAAATTCTTACTATATTGTACTAACCTAAGTTTCTATATAAATAACTAAACTAATGAAAATGTTCTGTTTCATCTGAAAACAGAATAATGTTGAAGAACTTGATGCCATTCTTACATCCATATTCAAATATGAGATACCATATTATAAATTCCGATCTCTTCAAACTGAAATTCACTCTCAAGAAGAATGTGAGTATTTTCCAACTGCATAAGTTACTTCATTATATCATATTCCATTGTATGTGGCTCTAATAAATGTTATACCAAAGAATATAGCTAGCTGTTTAAATGTTTTAGAGAACACCTTAACTTCTCGTAAAAAGATACACTAATACAAACTTTTTTTTTTTCAGTACTGGGGGGTTAAACCCAGGGCCTTGCACTTGCATGCTCTGCAAGTGCTGGACCACTGAGCTGCACCCCCAGCCCTTGTATTTTTTTACTTTTTGAGACAGGGTCTCACTAAGTTACACAGACTGCCTCTGGTCTCGAACATGTGATCCACTGCCTCTGCCTCCCAAGCCACTGGCATTACAGGCATGTGCCACCGCGCCCGGCTTAACACTAATACAAACTTTTGAAGGTCCATTTGGAAATTACTTCTTATCACAGGCTCTGAAAATGGATATAACTTTTGAAATTAGCAACCTTAATTCCTGATGTTTATTCTTAGGAAAGGTTTACATATGTATATTTATAGTGGTATTATTCGTCACATAACTTTTTATTATTATTAAAAAATGACAATAACTTTTTCTTCCAAAGACAGGTGATTGCTTATGTAAATTTTGGTATAGTCATTAGTGCAACCATCAGAAATTAATTTTATTACAAACTTATTCTCTCAGTTAAGTGATGTTCCAATGTGTGCTTAGTTGAAAATTAAGCTGTGTAGCAGTAGGTAGTGATCCTCTTTTAAAAAGTACATGCATAGCATATATGTTTACATATCTATATATAAGCCTGATAACTTGGACAGACATGCACATGATGTTTGCAGTAGTTATAGTTTGGATTGTATAATTTCATGGATTACATTTTTTTACTGATTCAGTATTTTTTACAGTGACTATGTATTATTTGTATAATACAAAAATATACAAATGCAAAAAAATGTATATACAGAGGCTATCAAGAAAACTTATGTTTCCAAATGTTATCATGAGCTCAGTAGCATATTTTAGAAAGTTTCTGTTCCTGCATGATAAATTGAAATGCTGTTTATAATCCCCCTCTGTGTCTACCATGTGTGAAACAGTAAAATGTAATGGTGAATAAGACAGGCATGAAGTTAAACAATATGAGAGATCTCATGGTGCCATATCAAGGTTTAATTGGCAGGGATTTTTTTCCATAGGGTTCCTGTGCTATTTAAAGCAGCTTTGTCCTCAATCTGGCCAGCTTCAGGGAAGCAGTAATAAAAGAGTAAGAATCCTAAGGCACAGCTGATGAGGCATCTAAATGTGTGAGAAGTTGAATAATGGTTAGAGTTCTTTATGGGGAAAAGCCAGTGATATGCTAGCTTTGAATAAATAATTTCGTGACATTAATGAAAATTAGTTTTTGTTTCCCATATACATTTTAAAAATATATGATTCACTTACAAAATTAGATGTTAAATTAGGATAGAAAAGGAACACTTAATTTAATTGGGAAAACATTTATAATTTAATTTCAGAAACAAGATAATATATGGGATATAATAGAAACAATGTGCTAAAATTTTTGGAAGTCATTACATTGACAATAAAATTTTAGAGAAAAGATACATTATTTTTCAGTCCATGCCTCAGAAAGGAGATGGGACTTTATCTAAGTCTTAAATGGTGGGTAGGGGCACAATGAAGAGAGAAAAAGCAAAAGAAATTCTGACAAATGGAAGTGCAACCAAAGGTATGAATATGGAGTATGATGTAATTTCTATAAACGTTCGTATTTGTTTGTTGTTGTTAGATGCCATCGAGTCAAGTCTGACTCATAGCAACCCTCACAGGGTTTCCAATGGTTGATTGTTTCAGGATTGCTTGGGGAGAGGATTGCCACATCCTTTTCTCATTTTTGCAGTTCTGAGGGATGAAATGCAGGTCCTCGGAGAATGAGGCACAGCGCTCTACCAACTGAGTTAACCCCAGCCCACCACATTTGTTTAGGTTTGTGAAATCAGAATTGTCGGAGAGGATGGAGTGGTTCTGTTCTTTGATTTTTAAAGAATTCTAAATAAATTTAAAAGTGTCCATTAGTGTATTGTTTAGGTTGTGGAATGAGAACTTTAGAGTTAGAAAGTACGAGTAGAGGTATTCTGAGAAGTAAGTTTAGCAAACAGTGGACCAGCTGTAACCCCAGGTGTGTATCACTGGGCAGGTCTGTAATTGTGTGGTGAAGCATTTAATTATTAAAAATATATCATTTATTTCTTTATATTTAAGCTAAAATAAACTGGAGGCTAGGACATTGCGAGCAGAACATAGGCATAAGGAATTGACAGACTATACCTTGAGCATTGACCTACCTTAAAGATGAGCCAGAGAATGACCCACAGACCCCTGCGGTTCTTTAAAAGTGTGGCGCTAACAGTTATTTTAATCAAAACCTTTTCTTTTATTATTACCTCATCCAGAGACATTATTGCTGGGTATTGTTTGACAGCTATTGTTGCTGTCAGGTGCCCTTGAGTCAGGTCTGACTCAGTGAGCCTATGTGCAACGAAATGAAACACTCCAGGACACTGTGCCATACCCCACACTGTCTTAGTGCTTCTTTGCTATTCATAGGGTTTTTGGTGGCTAATTGTTTTGGGAGTGGGCTGCCAGGTTCTTCTCCCATTTTTGTGGTGCTGGGGATCAAATCCAGGGCTTCAGAGAGTGCAGAGGAGCACTCTACCAACTGAGCTAAACCTGTGATAGAACCAAACAACTGTCATAACATTAAACTCTAATTCTCCTTGAAATACAAAATAACATAACACAAAGTACCTAGGAAAAGTCTGCAGGATGTACATGAAATCAATATTAGGAATTGTGATAGGCAGTTTTTCACTAATGTACAAGATAATAGAACAGAGAATATCCAAGTGAGTTACTTAGAGTGTCACTTTGAGCAACTGTTTTCTCAGTTGTAGGTTTACATATGAATACACATAGTCTGAATGCCACTTCATTGATGTGATGGAAGGCAGAACCACACACTCAGCCAACACATCTGCTATAGCCCCTCTGTAGCCCTTGTCTTTCTGAGTTTCAAACCGCCTTCTATAGAGTCGTAAAATTTTACAGCAACAGGTCAATGAATTTTCTTAACTTCTCTTCAGAGCCCTTCCAAAGACTGAAGAATGAAGAGAAAATCCTGTTATGAATAGTGTAGCTTTGCTTTTAAAAGGCTAGTGTTAATGGTCCAATTGATGTAAGTGGCCATTAGTTTAAGAAAGGGAAACTATACTATTTTGCCCAGATTAACTATCCTCCCCTGCAAAGGAGAACTGGCTCAGTTAAGCCCAGACTGGTATTTAGAACAGTATGTCAAAGCATGTCCATTTATAATGAGGAACCATATTTTAATCTGAATGAAGACAACATATATTACTAGTGGCATATGAAAGTATTAACTAAAAATATTCTTTTCTAACCAATAATAAGTGTGGAATAAGTAACTGGATATTCAATACATGTAGGGTGATTTCTGTAGCTCTAAGATTTGTCTTGGACTTGTAATATCTATGGGTTCACAGAAAATAGATCATTTGCTAACTGAGTGGAGAACTAAAATGTCCATTACCTTCAAAAACTTTGTTAGACTTATTTGTATTTATCTTATGGTTTTGTTAACATCAAACATATTATTTAAAAATCTTTTATTTATTTATTTTTTTGCTGGACACCATGGCAGTCACGTATAATCTTAGTGACTCAGGATGCTGAGGCAGGAGGATCTCAGGTTTGAAGCAAGAGATAGCCTGCATAATTTAGTGAGACCTTGTCTCAAAAACAAAAATAAAAAATAAATAAAATAGGGGCTGGATAGCAGCTCAGTGGTGGAGCACTTTTCTAGCATTTGTGAGGCCCTGGGCTCAATCCCCTTGTATGGCAAAAAATAAAAATAAAATATAAAAATAAAAGTAGTTTTAAATTATTTATGACCACTCCCTTCTTTGATACTTATCAGGACTAAGTATCTTAAATCATCGTTTTCCAGACAATGAGGAGGAATTTTATAGCAAATAAGAAATTATTATTTTCTCTCTGAAAAGAAAATTTACAAACAAGGTCTCAAAAATACATATGTTTTGAAAATAAGTACTACAAAGCCTGAAATTGTATGGACCTGTTCAGTGTGCATTTTAAACTACCCACTGATGAAATTGAAAGGTATGAAAAAACCAGTGAAAAGGAAGTAAATGAACAAAATTTTTCTTTATTCTGAATGAGAAGTAATAGATGATAGGGAAAAATATAGTTATACAAGCATAAACTCACTTCAAATTGGTAATAAACATATTATTGTTAAGTAAATATACTAAACTAGGGACAAATTTAGACATTAACAGTGTCAAAATTTGTACTGATTGAATAAATTGGAGCTTCACCACACAAAGTGACCATATTTTTCCACTTTTTTTGTACATAAAACCGACAAGAAGAAAATTTCACATTTACTAATAATATTTTTAGCATATTCTCAAACTCATGAACTGGTAGTTTAATTTGGATCAAATAATAAAACAACACAGTCACTTTGAATCTTTCAAAATGTTTTTTCACTTGAATAATGAGAGAAAGAAAGAGGGGGCAGAAACAGATATAAAGAGAGTTTTCTTCAGAATTGTTGTTGTTGTTGTTGTTGTTAGGTGCTGTCTAGTCCGTATCCAACTCATAGCGACCCTACATACAACAGGTGAAACACTATTGTCAGTGCTTCTCTGCTGTTCATAGGGTTTTCAATGGCAGATTGATTTTTGGGAGGGGTTTGCTGGGTCCTTCTACCATTCTTCAGAATCATACTGCTGTTAATCACTTTCAAAATATTTCTTCAAAGATTCTCTAATCTTCCAGACTCAAAGTTTGCAAAGTTGTGCTTATGTGCATCATGACTGTAGTTGGGGAATGCAAATCTAAAATGGAAGGAGGCAAGAAAGAAGAAAAAAAGGAAGGAAAGAAGGGAGGAAGAGAAAGGAAAGAAGAAAGGAAGGGAGAAAAAGACATGAAAATTGATACCAGGACCAGAATTTGGCATTCCCAATACTTGAATCAATTCCCAGACAAGGAATTACCTCTGACATTGACTATAAAGAGCGTAGGGAAGAGGGATCAATCTGTTTTATAGAGCCAAAGAAAATTCCTTGCCCTTACGTTGCATCCTCACATGATAGAGTGTAGCGATTTACTTATCTGAGTCCAACTTTAAAGGTCAGCTATTTACAAGTGGTAAACCCTTTTCTACCTTTCAATAACATTTTTAATTCTTCTCATTCAGCCCATTTCCATTGCCATAACTGCACATATTCTGTAATAAGTGAGGGCTCTGTTATTAAAGAGGTGAGAATGGTCAGCCTACAAACAGTATTTTCTTCTGGTTAAGAGAATTCAGTCTAAAAATTTTATGAAGTGATTTTGTTCATCCACTTATATAATAAGGAAAACTGAGTGCCAAACACTCTTAAAGGTGCTCCAGAGACAGGTGGCACACCTAGAAAAGTCTGTCTTCATAGAGCTTTTATTTCAGTGAAGGTCACAGAGCAAAACTATGCGACAGCAACAAAATGGACAGTTTTATTGCAAATACTGATATGAGTTATGTGAAAAATAAAACTAAAAGGATAAAAAGATGGGAAGTGGGGGGGCACACACAAATTTTAAACATGACTAGTCACCTTGTAGGGTTGGGATTTAGCTCAGTTGGTAGAGCGCTGCGCTGCAGTCTCTGAGGTCCCGAGTTCAATTCCCAGCACCGCAAAAATGGGAGAAGGACCTGGCAATCCACTCCCAAGGCAATCCCAAATAGTCAGCCGTTGAAAACCCTATGAGGGTCGCTTTGAGTCGGATACCGACTCGATGGCACCTAACAACAACAACAATCACCTTGTAGCTTACATTTTGGGGAATATAACTTGCTATAAGATGAAGAATATATTATGGGCCTATGAAGATGGCGCAGGAACACCAGGTAGCCACCGTTGTAGTAGTGCCACAGAGGCCTGATAGTGGCTCCTGCCTGGAAGGCGGCTGTGGAGGTGGTGAGACCTGGGGTATGAGAATTGCCCTTCTCTGTCATGATTTACATGTTTTAAAATATCGTCTCCATAGCAGCAATGTAAAAGACTCCACTAGAAGTAAAAATGGCCTGCTAAATTTGTATTAATTTATTTTTTAGAGAAATGCACAGTGTTATTTCTCTAATACACTTGCTCAGATTCAGCAGATATTTGAAAGTAAAGGTGGTAGGACTTACTGATAGATTAAAGGTAAAGGAAAGAGAAGGCACAACAAAGACTGACGTTAAGTACCCGGATAAATATTGAGAAACATAAACAAATGTTGATGTTGTTAACTAAAAAGAAGGAACAAAGCAAGAATAGATCTGTCAGTGTGAACATATAGTTTTGACAATGTGGTCCAGAGTTCTAACGTGGACATGTAAAATAAAGGTAACTAAGTGATGGTATTAAGTAAACAGCAGAAGCTCAGAGAAGGAGCTTGTATGGGATATTAAGAGTCATGGCCTCCAGACATCATTCTGTAGAGAGAATAATTCAGAAGAATAGTCTGGGTCCTGTGGTTACTGAAGCATTTACAGGTCTGGAAGAGAAGTTTTCATGAAAGAACCTGAGAAGAACCAGACACTAAAGTAAGAGAGAGGTATCCAAGTGAATATGTTTCCCAAGAATTGGTCAACCATGTCACTCCCTACTCCAGAGAGTATGTGTGGAAAAAGGCCACATAGTAACTTGAGATTTATAGCACCATTTGTTAATATCAAGTGTTCCCCCAGTAGATCCAGGTCCCCCTAATTCTTACATCACAAATATCACATGGCTCTTTTAATTTCTCCTGAAACTTAATATCAATATATACTGTCTTTAAAAAGCAAATACTGGAACCGGGCACGGTGGCGCACGCCTGTAATCCCAGCTGTTTGGGAGGTGGAGGTGGAAGAATAGCAAGTTCGAGACCAGAGGCAGTCTGCGTAATTTAGTGAGGCCCTGTCTCAAAAAGTAAAAAGTAAAAACATGGGCTGATGGTGCAGCTCAGTGGTCCAGCACTTGCAGAGCATGTAAGCGCGAGGCCCTGGGTACCACCAAGGGAAAAAAAAAAAGAAAAAAGCAAATACTGGGTAGATAAAGAATTGTATTCTGATTAACTACTGCCTCCAAATCTAAAAAGACCACAGAATATCTAAAAGTTGGTGAGCATGCAGACTAATACAGACAATGCAGGTTGTTAATGTGTAGAACAACAGGAAAAAGCACTATCTGGAGGAAACAAAGAACAGGACTATGTAATGCTTCCATTAGTGGCTCCTTGGGCCTGTTTCCCAAGGTAGTGAACCTCAATTTCATTTGGAATACATCCTTCCACCATTGTAAACCTCTCTGAAGTTTGTGTCAAATAAGTAAGACTAAATCAATAAACACATATTAGGAAATGCCAGTGTAGAAGCCTATAGGACAAATTATGATCAGGTTCGTGGTAAATGTAAGGGAGGAGTCAAAAACAGTGTAGCAGATTAGGCTGAGAACCAAAGTGTATGGGAACCGCAGGGGCCACAGATCATAAGGACAAATGAGGCCTGAGAGCTGAAGCAGTTGGATGCTTTATCTCCAGCTACTCGAATACAATTACTATCTGGCTTGAGAATCAGTTTCTGACTTCCGTTTCCTGGAGGCTGAAAAGATGATCTGGAAAAGTGAGTTGGTTGTTGTTAGGTGCCGTCGAGTCGGTCCGACTCATAGCGACCCTCATAGGGTTTTCAATGGCTGACTGTTTCAGGATTGCCTTGGGAGTGGATTGCCAGGCCCTTCTCCCATTTTTGCGGTGCTGGGAATTGAACTCGGGGCCTCAGAGACTGCAGCACAGCGCTCTACCCACTGAGCTAAATCCCAGCCCGGAAAAATGAGAGCTACATTCTTATAGAAGAGATAGCTGACAATAATGGAAATCTGAGAAATAAGCTTGACCTCCATTCATGACAGGGCTGGGATTTAGCTCAGTGGGTAGAGCGCTGCGCTGCAGTCTCTGAGGCTCTGAGTTCAATTCCCAGCACCGCAAAAATGGGAGAAGGGCCTGGCAATCCACTCCCAAGGCAATCCTGAAACAGTCAGCCATTGAAAATCCTATGAGGGTCACTATGAGTCGGATACCAACTCGACGGCACCTAACAACAACAACAACAACCATTCGTGACATCTGATTGACCAAAAGAAACTGTCTCACCTATGATTATTTTATACAAAATCCAAATATAAATTCTTTATGTTGGAGGGACATGAAAGGGTCATGGGGGTGCACATGAGCTATGTGCAATGATGTACGTGTCTGAAAATGTCACAATGAAACATTGTGCGTGGTAACTAAGAATACTAAAACATGAAGTTATGTAAAAATACTAAAAATACAATGTGTGATGTTTGATTGAAATACTGTTTCTAACAAGATGTCAGCAAAGTTGCTATAAAATTGTGTATTTCTCTGAGACATTTATTAATATAAATATAATATATCATATCATATAATATATAATATATAAGTATATATTATATAAATATATTAATATTAATATAAATATCTCAACATGTCATTTTCACTTGTATTTTCACTGACTCCATTGAGAAGATATTCTAAATTATGTAAACAATATCAGAAGTTAAAATTTATTTTAAAAAACCAAACAACAAAGAGGATCTGCATTCGACCACAGAAAAATAAAACTAACTAACTAAATAAATAAATAAATGTGTAAGCCATGACAGAAGAGAAAAATCCTCACAGAAGCTGTGAACAAAATGATTACTCGAAGCATATCCCATATACATTGCAATTTTATTTAAGTTTCTATGTTAACCTCAATTTTCTTGACTACTCACTGTTCCCTTAATTATTAGAACTAGCCTGTATTATTTGCTGTAGTTAATTTTGTGGCATGAGAGTCACTCAGAGCATTTGATGAAACTGATTGCTGTGCCCACCAGCACGTTACTAATACAGTAGGTCTGGGGTGGGCACAAGAATTTACATTTCTCACAAAAGCTTAGATGATGCTGATTCTATTTACCTGTGAATCAGCCCTGAGAACTGCCAAGGGAACACAAGAGTAATGGTGGCACCATTGCTATGCACATAAATAAAATTGACAAAAGTCCTGTCAAGATAGATTATTTTATTGTTGCTATCGCTCTGTATCCTAGGATTAAAATCTTGAGTGGTGAAGTCATTAGAGGGACTATTTATCTACAGGGCTGGAATTTAGCTCAGTTGGTAGAGCACTGTGCTGCAGTCTCTGAGATCCCGAGTTCAATTCCCAGCACCGCAAAAATGGGAGAAGGGCCTGGCAATCCACTCCCAAGGCAATCCTGAAACAGTCAGCCATTGAAAACCCTGTGAGGGTCCCTATGAGTCGGATACCGACTCGACGGCACCTAACAACAACAATTTATCTAAAAGGGCTGGAGTTTGGCTCAGTTGGTAAAGTGCTGCCCTGCACTCTCTGAGGCTCTGGGTTTCATCTTCAGCACTGCAAAAATGGGAGAAGGACCTGACAGCCCACTCCTGAAATAATCCTGAAACCATCAGCCATTGAAAATGTTATGAGGGTCGCTATGAATCAGATACGACTCAATGGCACCTAACAACCAACATTTATCTAAAAAATGTATTTGTGTGTGTGTGTGTGTGTGTGTGTGTGTGTGTGTGTGTGTGTTCGTCTCTGTACCAGTACTAAAATTGTAGGTTCTTCGGGGTCAATAATAACAAGTGTGTGTGTACCAGTATTTTAAAAAATAACAACCTTAGGCTTTCTTGTGAAGGGCAATGTGCTCTGCTCCATACTGGGCACTCTTACAAATACTGAAGGAGGTTGGAGGAAGGTGGGTTCAGTAGGTCACAGCCCTCACTCTCAAAGTGCACACAAACCAAGGCAAGAGAAAACAAAATCACAAAAATAAATGCTGTTCATATAGTGTGTGTTCTACTTGTGGTAGGTAACACATTTTGCATATTCTGTCAACCACTTTGCATATATTAACTCACCTCATTCTTCACAACAGTCCTGAGGTGGGTTCTCTTTCACTCTCCACTTTATAGTTGAAGCATTGGGAAGTCGCACACCTTGCACAGACGGTAGGTGATATCCAGACAGCCTAGGTTGAGTAGCCACATTAGGAACCACCAGACCACTGCACAATGAATGATAGTTCCAGGGTGTCATGAGAGCACAGGACAAAGAGGGATAGTCAGAGGGAGACATAGGGAAAATGATCTCAAATTGAGAAGTTATGACAATTTTTTCTGCTAAATTGTATAAAACACTACTTTAATGGATAATTTACAAAGCTGAATTTGAAATAACTTCAGGTATTCTTTTGTTTCTCACAGTCCTAGAAAAATAGTGATCTTTGTTTCATAGTACATGATTGCCTTCAAATCACCCATTTTGTTTTTATGGGAATCCACTGCCCATTAGACTAAAGCTGTACTGCCATACAACCCTGGCATCAAGTTCCTTCTGATTGATGAACTAACCAGTTTTGGGCCTGGTTAGTCCCTGGATGGAAGACATCCTGGGAATACTGTGGAGTTGTAGACTTGAGAGAAGGACCTGGAAGCCCACTCCTGAAACAATCAATCCATCAAAAACCCTATGAATAGCAGAGAGGCACTGACATAGTGCAGAGCATAGTGCAGTGTAGCATAATGTTTTGGCCTATTGTACGTATGGTCACTATGAGTCAGAACCGACTCTATGGCGCCTAACAACAACAACAACAACTATTTAGTTCACAGGTTTATTCCCAGTGACTAGAAGAGTTTCCAGCACTTGATACAAATTTATTAATTATATCATTTAATTAATTAATAGGAACAAAATTAACCATAAAAAACATAAAACTTTGAACATCAATAGTTGTAGACTATAAATATTTGTACTCCAAAAATAAAAAGGGCCTTTGCTGGAATAAGGTAGTTATTTAGACTGGCAAGGTTTTGTCTTTCATTTTACTTTCTTCCTTTTATCTGTGGCATCTGCTTTTAACAGAATGAAAAATTGGCATGTGTGCCTTCAGAATATGCTGCACCGAACTATCTGTGCTCAAGCAACCAAGGCACATATGTTCTTCTCTGTAGCAGCACAAAAATTGTAGGTTCTTCAGGGTCAACAATAACAAGTACCTATAATTTTATCATGGGGTTAGAAACATACATACTATTTATTAGTAACTAATAATACGAAATAGACTTCTAATATCCACTCATTTTAAAAATGAAAATGCCATGCATGGGTTGGTCTCAAAGACACAAAGGCAAACACATACACACAATGCAAACGGACATTTTTACTAATGTCTTCCAGAAGTTAATGTTTAAGGAACTTCCTCTTACTTTGGCAGGATTGTGTGATATTAATCCTCAAACCTAAATTTCTATCCTTAAAAAGACCTGACAGGCCCAGGAATTTCTGTCTACCCCCATACTACTTGTCCACACCCCAAAACATTTCACTTCCTAAATGGACTCCTTTGCTCTTTGGATTCTGCCATTACCAAATTGTTATAAAACCTCTGCAAGTTTAAAGACTCATCTGCATTATTTGGAGAAGAAAAGGGACTCAAATTTATAGAAACACTTGGTTTTGTATCTTGTCTTTATGAATTATCGTTTATCAAAGCCATCATCATCACCTTCCTCACTGTATTGGTCAAGACTTTCCAGAGACACAGAACCAATAGGATATGTGTATACACATGTGTAGATTTGTTGTTAAGTGCCATCGAGTTGAAGTCCTATCATAGCAACCCTATGAACAACAGATGAAACACTATTGTGCTTCTCTGCTATTCATAGCGTTTTCAATGGCTGATGGTTTGCAGGGAGTGGAATATGTGTAGATAGATATTACATAAAATACATATAAATGGACACATATTTCATATACATACATGTCTACCTGTATATGAAATATACAGGTAGACATGCTGCTATATTTAAGATAGAAATATCTAAGATACAAATAAATATTTAATAGATATGAATACAGAAATACATAAAAGATTAATATTGTCAAGTCTGAAGGCTTCAGGGCACTTAGGTATTTCTCTAATTATTCTTATATGCCATTTTAATTTTGTCACTTTATTATATATTGTAGGGCTGTGATTTAGCTCAGTGGGTAGAGCGCTGTGCTGCAGTCTCTGAGGCCCCGAGTTGAATTCCCAGCACCGCAAAAATGGGAGAAGGGCCTGGCAATCCACTCCCAAGGCAATCCTGAAACAGTCAGCCATTGAAAACCCTATGAGGGTCGCTATGAGTCGGATACCGACTCGACGGCACCTAACAACAACAACAACAGCAACATTATATATTGTAGTGCTCCCCAAAGGCACCTTAACTTCTACTTAGTCCTGCCATTGCCCCAAGGACTTCCCATATTTTACTTTTCACCTTGTTCATTTTTATTAACAAAATCATTTAATATTTTTAAAAGTATAAATCAAGTGTTCCACACAGCAGGAAGTCCTAAAACATGGTAAGTACTCTTTACTAATAAAACCAAGCATCCTGTAGCCTGGTGTATTGATGTATTGCTTGGTGGCATATATTCTTTGGATTTCTGTGCAAGAACCATATAAAAGCCAAAAAGTTGCTGCCCACCTATAAGGCGTAGTCCTTTGGTAGAGTGGCTGACCATTTTCTGTCCTCAACCCAACCTTTCTGGTTTTTCTGTGTCTTTTAAAGTTTTTGAGTCCCTTCTTCTCAACACACAGTAGAGACAAAGTGGGATTTTCAAAAGGAATATTTTTAATGAACACAAAAGAGAATAATATCAGACATATGTATAAAACTGAAGCTCTGGAGATGTCTCATTTTAACCAGAGTTAGCTACAGATTGGATGGGCTGGAGAAACCTGAAGCAGCCCAGTACACTCATTGCCTGTTGATGGTAGAGCGCGGACAGGAACCAGACACACTCAAATGTGAGATTTAATTTCAATGATACCAATTCCAAAAGCTGCTAATAAGAACTTCACATCCCCCTTTGCATCCTAGAATTGCCTCCTGACATGGACTCTAAGCTCCCAGGCTGTTGACTGCAGCCACATGACCTGACTCGATCTTGTTCTCACATTGTCTTGCTTCTCCCTGGCTATTTGTGGTCTACAGCCCTGGATAAGAAGGCCATTCCTGAAGACTCCCTGTCTGGAATCCAAGTGTCTTAGACCAAACTGCCAGTTCCATGTTCTGCATTTCTGCTCTTACTCATATTGACACTGTTCTTGTTAGGTGCCATAGAGGCAAGTCTGACTCACAGCAACCCTATGTACAACAGAACAAAACACTCCCCAACACTATGCCATGCCTGGCACTCTATCACTGCTTCTCTGCTATTCATAGGGTTTTTGACAGCTGATTGTCTCAGGACTGTTTTCGGGAGTGGGCTGCCAGGTTCTGCTCCCATTTTTGCAGTGCTGGGGTTCAAACCTAGGGTCTCAGAGAGTACAAAGTGGCACTCTACCAACTGGGCTAAACCCCAGCCCATATTGGCACTTGCTATCAAGTTAGGTATAACTCATAGAAACCCTCATAGGATTTTCAATGGCTGATTGCTACAGGATTGCTTTGGGAGTGGATTTTGACATTTCCTTCTCCCATTTTTGCAGTGCTGAGGATTGAACCCAGGTTCTCAGAGAATGCAGAGCAGCATTCTACCAATGGAGCTAAATCCCAGCCCCCTAATGGGGCTGCCTAAAATTCCTAACACCCTACCTTTATTTATTAGCTTTCATTTTTCTTCCTTTTCTCTCTCTTTTCCCCTTCATGTTTCTCCTTCTTTCCATCTTATTAGTACTGCTGGTAATTTTAGGGCATATTCTATCCATCAGAGTATTCAATAAGCAATGAACTCCTTTTGAGGTTAGGTTATCTGCTTTACTCATTTCTCATGCTTCTTGTCACTTCATCGTTCAGGTACTTTGCATGACAAAACATCAATCTTCCAGAACTCTGATGTTACAGTTTTACAAAACTTCCCAATATTAAATATATACTTACAGCAAAATACAGAATTTTCACCAAAACTAAAGATGTACATTCCCATAAATGAATTTGGATTATCTCAGGACAACAGAGTAAGTGTTCACTTTCATCCTTGATTTTCCCCATTGTCTGACAAGTATAAGAATAAAGAGTCAAGGACTTAGGACTGCTCTTCCTACTTGCACAGTGGTTGTAGAAATGGGATCTAAGCATGCATACTTTAGATTTTAACTGAGGCGATGCCAAACACACAGATGACCCAGGAGAGGTCCTCAGAAATCATGCATTTGGTGCTCACAGTTTCTTCCTCCAGCTCCACATCTTTTCTGGTCCCACACTGAATAGCTGTAGCTGCTTTCAGCTACAGCTGAAAGCACCTGACCGTGGGTGTGGAGGAAAGAAAAGAAGACACTATCCTTTTGAAAATGACTGGCTGTGCTGCAAAGGGAAACCAGTTCTGAACTCCCCTCCAGAGCAGAAAGGGGGACCTCTAGATTGCTTTCAAATGCACATGAATCTCAGTTTTTGCAGTAGCTATGTTCTGGAAACATAAATAAGCAAATACTGAACCATTGCTCCTATGAGGTATATAGGATTATGTTTCTTTGAGTTTCTGGTCACAATATTTTCATCATCTAATATAACACCCTGTTTTATGTGTATTTCTGCTTAAATACACTTTATTTAGTATATACTGTTGATTTCTATTGAACACACCTATAAGAACAGTACAACCCATGACTGAGTGACATTTATCTAACATATTTTCTCTGTAAGTTATTTTCTCTGTAAGGCACATCACAGTTTTCTTATGATTGGGAACACTTTAGACGAAACTTCAGCACTATACTAAGGGGACATTTTAAACAGCTAAATCACCAAGAAAACCCCCGAAAACTGTCAAAAATGTGGCACACCATGGATCACATAAAGGACACATTTGCATTACAAGTAGTAAAGTAAGAAACAGAACATTTGCCTTCTCAACTGGGATTGTATACCTTGAATGACTTAAATGTTCCCTCTCTGCACATGTCCTCAGATGACAAAGAAAGTGCTTTAATTGTTGATGTTGTATTTTAAGTGAATTTTAATGAGTAAATGAATTTTCAAAAATAAAATCCTTAAATAATGAGCATTCACCATACTTATTTGAATGGAAGAATTTGGAGCTAGGTTTAATATCTGATTGGGTAGATGTTATTGTCTTTAATATTTGCAAGAATCAAAACACAGTAAATTCAAGTAATCTACTCAAATTACACTGATACACTAACGTTGAGATTAATCTATACAACTTGGCTGCAAAGCCATAATATTTAGCCACCACACTATATTGCCTCACATACGAAATAATTATTAAGCTTTAGAATTTTAAAATTTAAATTAATAAAGGAAATTGTTTTAAGCTCACTTACTAAGAAGAATTTAAAGTTGTAATACAATTATAAAATATAAAATAAGTATCATACAGATTAGAAACTTATCCTTGTCAACACTAACATTTAAAAGAAAATGTCTTATGAAAAATTTCTTGAATAAATTAACAAAGGAGAGACAAAGTAGATATAATTTTTAATTTTTAATTTTAAATATTTAAGAGAATATTACAGTAACAAAAATATAACTGAGAACCCAGCTGCAAGGCTGGTGTACCGGTGCACACCTGTAATCTCAGTACTTGGGAGGCAGAAGCAAGAGGATCACAAGTTAGGGCCAGCTGCATAGTGAGTCCCTGTCTCAAAAACAAAACAAAACAAAACAAAAAGTAAGTCAATAAAAATAAAAGATTTCAGCTGCAATAGTTCATTGTATCAGAAGAAAATTAAGGTGAATAGCAAAATGTGTATGTACTTATGCCCTCTCACTCTCACAGTTTATGCAGTATGAGAGAAAACAGAGCTGCAGCTTAGGGCTTTGATGGACCATGAGTTCCTTTGTGCATTTTGTTTATATTATCAAGGTATTAGAAATATAACAACCGTTGCTTGGAATGCTGAATGGGATTATCTGTCCATAGTTTTGACAGAGTGAGAAGAGGACACCACATACGCTGCTATTGGTCCTCTCCTCGAGGAGCAAAACGGTTTCATAAACCCAGCAGTGCTGTGTCACAGATCCCATGCAGGCATTTGATCCCACTTGAATCATACTATACAAGCAATGAAAATCATTGCCTTTCTTCAACCTTTGCAAACACTTTCCCTGCTTCTTTAATTTGCATTTGGCTAACAACTAGGGAAAGCATCCCTCCAGAGAGTCTGTTGGCATAAACAATCTCTGGCACATCATCCAGCCTAGAATATCAGAAGTTCTGTAATTCTAGCCTCTACCCTCTACTTTTATAAATGAAGACACTGAAGTCCAGGAAGATGAAGGAACCTTCTTAAGGGTCACATACTTAGTGGCTGAGCTAGGATTAAAATGTACAGCTCCTGACTTTTACTATTCTCTGTATTGTATGCTTCATTATTTTGTCCTAAAGTGGCCATTTGGTTCTCCTACTCTGAGTGAATGAATATTTAATATTCTAGATAGTAATTTCCAAGAACAAATGGATTGTGTGGTCATGCATTTCAGTATCCACACTCATCTTACTGTTAGTTTTTTATTTAATTCTTATATTTTAAAGTTGTGTAGGTTCCCACTTTATCATTCTAAAAGCTACATTTATCTTTTGAAAGCTCTGGTTTGATTACTCTAGTATAATTACTGGTCATCTTTTTCAGGGATTTCCCTGGACAGTTTAGAGACGGCTCTGCACAGACAAGTATATGACTAAAATTTCCTTGGTATCTGCCAACTCATCTGTTTATTTTTATTTGTAAAAGTGGTAAAATTGGACTTTCCTTGAAAAATTCTCCACAGACATTTTATTGTTCTCCTGAAATTTCCATTTCACAAACATTATTGAAAAAACTAGAAAAAACCACAAAATTTATTTTTGTTCAGAAAAAAGCAAATTTGCCACATCTTATTGTAAATTATGTCTGCTCTGTTTACACCTCAATAATAAAAATAGGTATAAATGAATCTTGGTTAATTAAATGAAAATCGTCATGATATGCAGCAGATGTACATGACAGAATAAGCATACTCCAGAAGGTACTTAGGGGCTGGAGTTTGGCTAAATTGTTAGAGTGCCACTCCACACTCTCTAAGGACTTGGGTTCAATCCCCAGCCTAGCAAAGAGGGGAATAGGAGGTGGCAATCCACTCTTGAAGCAATCCTGAAACAATCAGCCATTGAAAACCCTCTGAGGGTCCCTATGAGTCAGACTCAACTTGGCAGCACCTAAAAACAACAACTACAACAAAAGGTTCTTGGATCTTTTAAAGAAATCTATTATTTTAATCTAATAAGTAAGATTATAAACTGTTTTTAAAGTAAATGCTATGAGTTTAAGAAAACAGCTAAATAGTATGTGAACTAAGACTAATAGAATTTCTCCTGATCAGGATCACAATAGGATGTTGTTCTCACTGTTATGGAGTAAGCAAAACGATCTCCAAAATTAAAATTTCCTTTTTCAGTCCAACAACAACAAAAAAATCGATGACAAAAGAAATTGAAATAAATTCCAGAAAGTAGCAAGTTCTTCACAAGGGAGAAAAAAATGCATGACTGCATTCATTTCTGATGGAACAAAACAAGAACTTGTCACAGAGGAAAAATAAAGAGAAATCAGCTTGACACTTAGCAAACTTTTAATGGCTGTGTTTAGACTGCTGTGTGATGAGAAAGAATCCCAAAGAGCCCCCACTACACAGTGAGACTGTGCTACTCACTAACCCTGATATATAAGCTGTCACGAGTCAAGAGTTGGTGTACCAATGGCTGAAGTAGAGCAGGAAAGCTGTGAGACATTCTAAAATAAGTACTCTGAGGCTTTCATGAAGGCTAACCCATGGCTGTTGCAAAGTAGGAGTGGGGCAGGATTACTGAGAAAATCTCCCCAAAGCTTTCACCATGTGGAAAGCAGTCAGAGCCAGGTTCTAACATAGAGAGGCATGAAAGCTGGAGGAAGTATTGCCAGGTGATCAGGGTGGCCAGGAGTCTGCCTTTACTAAATGCACTGCAGAGGCCCTGCAAAAATTGAGAGATTTTAATGGGAAGGAATCTAGAGGCAAGATTAGAGATCAAGGAGAACCACCCAGTGACCCAGAAAAAAAGCCGGCAGGTGCCTGTAAAGTAACAGAGATGTTCTAAATCTCACCAGGGCTCAGATCTCAAGCTGTGCAGAAGAGAAAGCTATGATATTGCCCTTAAAATATTTGAGGTCAGCAGTCAACTGAATTGAAAGAAAACCACAAAAAAGACCAAGTTTGTCTCATCTATAGATTAATTTGACTCTGCCTCTGCAATTGTCATCTTGATTGAAGAAATGATATGCCTTATTGTAGGAGTAAATATTGGTTACTTTGGCTCTTTAATGCAATGCAAAATATACAAAAAGAAATTATAACAAATGTGAGGAGAGCAGATTGCTCCAGGTATTGAATTGTTGGCTAGCAATCTTAGAATAATTATGAGTAGTCTACAGAATCTATTGGGTAGCAGATGTGAAAAGGGACATTTCAGCAGAGAAATAAAAATTGTAATTGAAAAAGAAATCTTAGAAATATATATTACCAGAAAAAAAAATTTAAAGTGTTATTGTTTCTAGGTGATGTTTCATCATAGTGACCCTCATAGGGTTTTCAATGGCTGATTGTTTCAGGATTGTTCTGGGAGTGGGCTTCTCCCATTTTAAAAAGTAGGTGGACTTAATAAAAGAAACTGCACAGAAGAGTAAGGCATCAGTGAGTTGGACATAGGTCAAAAGAACTTACTTGAACTGAAATAGGAGCAAAAACAATTTAAATAATACCATAAAAAGACAGTGCTCAGCTCATCTACGCATTATTTGACTTAGCTCTGGTTCAAGCTCTATATGACAATACTAAATTAATCTAGTAGGTGTGTAAATAAATATCCTGACTAAGATGAGGAGAGGAGGAACAAATATTTGGGGAAATAATGACTGAAAATGATCCAAAATTGATGAAAGGCATCAATCCACAAATTCAAATTTAATAGGCCTTTCAAACCCCAAGCAGAATAAATACCAAAAAAATTATACCTAAATATACCAAAAATCAAAGATAAAAAGAAAATGATGAAAGTATCTTGGAGTGGTGAGTTGAGGATGTTTTGAAAAAAAATATATTCCATAAAGGAAAATGATGATAAGAATGGCACTTTACTTCTCACAAGGAACAGTCCAGAAGACAATAGAACATGAGAGCTCATGCTCTATAACACAGTTTACATGAAATACAAAAAGGAAAAAAAATCACTGTTCTAAGTGGGGAATTGGCTAGACTGGAACATGAGGGCATTTCAGTAATGATAGATGCCTTAATTTGTTTTGCATGGGGGTAACAAGGCTGGGCACAGTTATCAAAACTCATCAAACTCACAATCAATATAGTTTTAAGTGTAAATTATCCTTCTATAAAAATTTTAGATCTAATAGAGACATAAGTATCTTTAATCAAAAACATTACTGATCATGTGATCTAGAGTTAAACACTAAAGAAAATCAAAGAAAAGCATGTAATACTCCTGAGTCACAGGCATATGATCTGATCAGCATTCATTTTTTGACAGTGGGTAGAAGCTGAGGGTAGCCTCCCTCAGCAGGCCTTTTTAAAGAAAAATCATAACCACTAAACAGTGTTTGCTACTCTTCATGGTATGTAAAAATAGATTCTTATCAAGTATATTATTGTTTTTGATACTACATTACACTAACTTCAATATACTGACAGGAGATGGTGGTGTATTTAAAAGGTGTGTGCATTCCTATAATGATTAAACATATATTTAATGAAAAGAATACCCAAACTGCATTGGTAGTGACTTAAAAGTTCACCACAAAAATAGCAGGCAGGAACAGTGTATAAGGCACTAATTGGCAGGTGATGGTACTTTCAGTATATGATACTATTAATATATTGTATGGTACATTATACAAAAGGTAGGGTAGTTAATATCTTTAACTATGACATTACCATGTAAATAGTTTTCTTTATTAAGTTTCATCTAGTTTAGCTGTAGCAGAAATTTTTATGTCTATAATGCATTTCAATGCAAATAACTAACTATATATTACTATATTTTTAAGAACATTCATTATTTCCCCTTTATTGGCAAATGTTGATTGAATACAGAACAATGCAGCTTTTGCTTTTAACATTATGTAACTATTACATCACTTTTGGTTACACTTTTATCACCTTATAAGCTTTATAGAACCTATTGACTAATATGTAGTAAAACTAGTATGCATGTTTGCATTTTATTCCCCTATTTTTCCCATGTACTCATGAAGTTGCATCATTTACATTGAGATCATCTTCTCCCTCTTTGTCCCTCTACATTGTTTCTCCTCCCCATCCCACTTTCTACAATCTTTTCTTCCCTTTGCTAGTTCCTTCCCTCCTACTTTCTACTCTTTATATTATCCCTTCTTCATTAACTGTAACTGTGCATTTTTATATATCAACTTATGTGTGGGACTTTTTTTCCTTTAAGTAAGATTCAGCTTCCACATACGAGTGAGAACATAAGGCATTTCCCTTTTTGAGCTTGTGTTCATTTTGTATATTCCCAGTAGTGGTATAGATGGGTCCTATGGCAGTTCTATTTTTAGTTTTCTGAGGTGTCTCCATATTGATTTCCAAAGTGGTTGAACCAATTTTCAGTCCCACAAACAGTGTAAGATGGTTCCGTTTTTTCCACATCCTTGCCATTATTTGTTACTATTTATTTTGTTGATCTTCGCCATTCTTACTGGAGTTAGGTGGAATCTCAAGAGTTGTTTTGATTTGCATTTCCCCTGTAACTGGGAACATTGAGCAGAAATTGCATCATTTTTATGTTGAAAGTTGGTACTTACCTTAATAGTGTCAACTTTTCCATCCTTGTAAAGTATTTGATGAATTTTGATGCTCAGTACACCATTCAGAAAAGGACAAGTACATTTATTGTTGAAGTATGAACATAGATCTGCCTATAGTCATCTAATTTTAATATATTTGTGATAAGTAAAATATTTCCATACAGTAAGTTCTCAGTGTGTCTTCAAGGGTTTTTTTTTTATTTTTTTGTTGAAACATAAAAAATCAACAAACTAAATCAATTCAGTCCTGAAACACCCAAGTGTGTTGAAAGCTCAAGGTTTAAGTATCTCTTTTCTCTTTCCTTTCTTTCTTTTGTCTACAAAACAGCAATGAGGTAAATGACACTATACATATTCACTGTTTTAAAAAATTTGGGGTGGCATTTACCATGGTTTTAGAATTTTGTTGGAAGACAATTGACTTTTGCTTTTATGCCTTCATTGCTGCTGCAATGTAAGTTCTCACATTCTTACCTCTGATAATGCCACAATTATTAAGCACATGGGTAATTTCTATCTCTTTTTCAAAGTAGGTGTGAAAGTGTAGAATAATCAACCATCACTCATCAGCCTGTGTTTTGCTTTGTTGTTGAGATAGCAGTTCACTTTCATCTTCTTATACTTTGAACAATGTATACATGCCTTGTAACTGATAGTTATAAGTAATTATGCAGTTCAAAATTAGAAACATTGATAGGAAAGTTACAAAATCATGATATAATTTTTTCATACTGAAATTGCTTATAAAAGTGTCTAACTCTGTTGTTGTTTTTTTTTTTTCTTGTGGTGCTTGTGATGCCACCATGCCCAGGACTTACCTGTATCTTCTGTTTCGGTTGGTTTTTGTAAGAAAAATTTCAAGTAGACCTCTAATGTAACTCTTCCAGGAGTCTCACATTCATTCCAAATTCAGAAGAAAGCAAACTAGGCATGACAGTAGAAAACACAAACTAGTTTTATAGATGAATGTTGTAGTTTAGTGTCCTGCTAATGTTGTACTACATTAAAGAGATACTACAGCAATGTTTTATTTTGTTTTGTTTTACATTTAAGACTTTGATGTTGCTTTCTAAATTAAAATTACCACACAAATAAAAGGAAGACGTAATGCTAATGAAAATAGTAGTTCATATTTATTTTAAGAAAAATAGAATGGAGAGAAAGATTCTACATTGTTAAAATCATTAATGGTTTCTTACATTCAAGTACAGCCTGCAGCTATAGCACTGTGGCATCCGATCCTGCCAGATCTCCAAAGCTAAGCAGGGTCGGCCTGGTTAGTACTTGGATGAGAAACCGCTTGGAACACCAGGTGCTGTAGGCTTGGGAGAAGGATCTGGCAACCCACTCCCAAAAAACAATCAGCCATGAAAATCCTATGAATAGCAGAGAAGCAAAATAGTGTTTTGTCTGTTGTACATAGGGTCGCTGTGATTCGGACACCGACTCGATGGCACCTAACAACAATGTATTCAAGTATATACTAAAAGTCTACTCTGTTTTGTGGGTATTACATTTTGGAATAGATTGTATTTGACTTTTTATGGGATTGCAGGTACAGTAAACATATATTAAATCCTAATTTTCCTCTTATTTCAGCTACTTATGTCAAAGAACTTCCAACTCTTCTCCACTGTGCAGCAAAATTTGGCTTGAAGAATCTGGCTGTACATTTGCTTCAATGTTCAGGAGCACCCTGGGCATCTAAGATGAAAAATATGGATGGTTCAGACCCAGCACAAATTGCTGAAAGGCATGGTCACAAAGGCATCAAGAAAATCTTTGAAGACTTTGCAGTAAGTTTTTTTTTCTCTCATTATACCTCCAAATCTCTTTTTTTTCCAAAAAAAAAAAAAAAAGCAGTTGATGTATGCATATGCACACATACATTGCTTTTTGAAAATGGTGATATGTAGAGCTAATAGTATAGTGTCTAAGGGTCCTGAGATGTCCATTGTTTTAAAAGGCATTTTATAAGATTATTCAACTTGTGCTAGTACTGTCATATACCAACTCTGAGTCAACCCCTAAATACCTGTTTTTGAAGCCTGTCTGGTCTTTCTGGCTTCTGTATAATATGTTTGATGTTGGAGAAAAGATAGTGAGAAGGTAATAAACCTACTATCTTTACTCTTTTGTTTAAGAGTCTACATAAAATATTATTAGGCATATGAAAACATCAGTTAGTACTATGTTAAAGCAATACATTCTGATAATCATTAAGAAAGTCTTCCCAATAAAAGTTAATTTGTGTTGCTTAAATGTGTTTCTCTTACATAATTCCTTTTCTCTCCTTGTTAAGGCTTAACTCCTTATTGTTGTTGTTAGGTGCTGTCCAGTCGGTATCCTACTCATAGTGACCCTACATACAATAGACAAAACAGTATTGTTACTGCTTCTCTGCTATTCATGGGGTTTTCAATGGCTGATTGTTTTTTGGGGGAGTGGGTTGCCAGGTCTGTCTCCCAATCCTACAGTACCTAGTGTTCCCAGGTGGTCTCCCATCCAAGAACTAACCAGACCCGACCCTGCTTAGCTTCCGAGATCTGGCAGGATCAGATGCCACAGTGGTATAGCTGCAGGTTAACTCCTTATTAGTTATGTTGAAATCCCAAATTTCAGAACACTCTTTGATGGATGACAGTTTTGTAAGAATGTAACCAAGGGGAAATTTTAGAAGGAGAGGGTGCTACCTCAGTAAATAAAACACACTTTGTGTTCCTATAATTAAGTTTAGAAAAGCAGTTGTCTGTTTATAATAAAAGTATGCATATTTTGCTCCATAAAGTGAATTATATTTCTGATGATTCTTAGGAAAATACAATAGGGCAATGATTATGCTGGTGAATATGTCAGACTTTATCTTTGGATTCTCAGGACAGGCATATTTTTATTGTCAATGAGTAGGTACTATAGAACATTGAAATGCTATAAGCAGCTTAGGGTTATTTTAGCATTTATTCTCATATTAAGTATCTCTAATATTGGATTTCTAAAAGAATCATTGGTATTTGTAATTTCCCAAGTGTTAAATTATAGCCAATGAAACTTTTTTCCATTTATAAGAAATAGCAAAATACTGTGTATTGCACAATATTGGGTAGTGTTTCATTCTATTGTACTTAAGGTTGTTATGAGTCACATCTGACTCAATATCACCCAACAACCCAACAAGCAAAATACTTATCAGAAGAGAATGGATATCATCCATTCTCAAGAATTAGAATATATTGTGCCAATATTTAAAATAAATTGATAACATGCAGCCTTGTAATAAAATCAATAAACAACTAATTTTTAGTATGGGGCTTGGGTTTAGTTCAGTTAGTAGAGTGCTCTTCTGTGTGCTCTGACACCCTGGATTAGATCTCCAGCACCACAAAAATAGGAGAAAGACCTGGGAGCCCACTCTGGAAAGAATCCTGACACAATCAGCCATTGAAAACCCTATCAATAGCAGAAAAGCACTGACAGTAGTGCCAGACATGGCACAGTGCCTGATAATGTTTTATTCTGTTGCACATAGGGTTGCCATGAGTCAGACCTGAATACTCAATGGCACTTAAGACAATAACAATTTTTAGTATATGTCATTCAAGTCTGAAGTGAGCCTTACAAGAATAAAGTAGGACTTTATGGTAATATTCAACCAGCCCTACTAATTTGTCTGATGGGTGCATTCATGTTAATTCTTATCCACTGTATGAGGTCTTTGGGTGGAGCAACATGGCATCCATCTCAGGTAAGTCGGAGGGTCAAATAAGCCTTGACTACTTTCCCATAGTGCAGTCATTCAGGGCATCCTAGTGTCCAACTCTTACAATCCTGTCGTCTAATTTTCAGCAACTGGGGGACCTAGGTTAAAATTTCCCATAGAACTTTCAGCAGCCAGAATTTCTAAGATGAACCTCAGTTTTCAAAGAATGATATTTCCACCTCTTGCTCTCCAGGGAAGACTCAGCTTCTGACAAATGTAGGCCTATACAAATTTCCTGTCCTCCACCAATAACACAATACTTCAGAATGATGACAGTGGATGTGAGATAATGTTGAGGGTGGGAGCTGAAGACTGGTGGCTGTGGGAAATGTTTTATTTCTCTTACATGCTCTGGGTATTTAAACTTCTCCTATAATAATAGGTTTGATATCAATTGATTTCTATTATTATCTCTAGATGACAGTTATAGTAACTTCATTATAATTTCTCAGATTGAGTATATAGCAATCTGTGAATGTTCTGCTGCTACTGAGAAAGTGACTGTAACTATTCCATGGGACAGCAGATATGTAAATAATTTTAATGACCAGATAATCCTAGGTATAAATAATTTTATAAACTAGCAAAGGTCTTTGTGTAAATATGTAGCTAAAGAAATGGACATAAGTATAGGTTGTGACACACATGGAAAAGGGTTTCTTGTTAAATTATCTGCCACATAAATTACCTATTTTATTTAAAATAAATCTAGAAGTTATATCTTCTTGATGGAGGTATGCCAGATGATCACATGTTGACACTATCTAGTCTAAGTAATGGTAGTTATGTATGTTTAAGAGTGCATCCGAATCTAATAGGGAATAAATGTGGAATATCATTGTGCTGCTAAGTACTTTATTTGTTTAATAATACAGAGGGCTAAAAAATGTATGTACATCTGAGGCAAAAACTTTCCATTTTGCTGTTTAAGAACACATCTCATGCTTGTTCTGCTAACTCCTATCTCATGTGCACACTGTGTGGTAGACTTCTGTGGTGAGCATGTAAATTATTCAGACACCATAGCAGAAGAAGCAGGACTTGCTGTGTGAGGCCTCCCGGATCTTCTCTTATGCACAACACTCTCAGTACCATGCATCTCAAACTTCCCACAAATGTATGCAGTTGTTAGGCATGTTGGAGGTTCTGTTGCATACTCACAATTCCATTGTCATTGTGCTTCTGCAGTACCAGTTCTAAGTGGTGGTCTTGCACTCGTTGAACTATAACCGTGCTTCCGCCATTTCCTTTCACTGTCCTGCCTGTTGCATGCGGGTGCTAGCACTCATTTGATTAACACCATCTTTCAAGTGAATATCATGCTGCACATTGCTACTGGAATTCAACTTAACTTCAAAAAGTAATGCATAGATAACATCCCTTAAAATGTGTGCACATTTTAGCACCTTTGGTTTTTAGATAGCTTTAGTATTATAATCATATTCTGATAAATCAAAGATTTTTACATATGCACTCAATTTTTCCATGAACTCTTCTTTCAGGAGTGAAAAAAAGAAGCAGATATCTTTTAAGTTTGAAGTTAGGAATCCACCAGAGAACCATACCTTTTACTGAAGAAATATCTATCTTTAATGTCAAACACATTTTGCTGCTGACTGATTTACTGATTTGTTCAATTCTTCCTAATCCTCCATCAATAAAATATTTTTTATTTTAGGGTTTCACAAAGAGTTACAATACAGTGAGTCAGGTCAAGTGAGTAGGAAGAAAAAGTCAACTATGATTTTATAAAAATACAGAAGAATAAAAGCATTCTCAAATGTTCATAATCCAACTGGAGACTGTATCTTAGTGTTAACTGTTTAAAGGAGGAGAAGGATGAAGTCCCAAATCACATTTCTTACACTGATTTATGACATTTTTGCTTTAAGAAGTTAATAATTTATATGTAATTTATGAACAGAGCCTCTTCACCGTGAATAGCTTTCATGTTTTAGTAAAGTTACCTAATACCAAACTAATATCAAAGCTGTTGCTGGACAATGATACATATATTTTTGAAATTAATAGACTCTTTCAAACTTCTACTCATTTTTCCATTTTTGACAATGTCTTCTCTGAGAATTAATATGAAAGGTGGATGGACAAAGGGCAAAAGACTTGTTTTATAAATCTACTACTAGGTATCAACCACAATTTGCTTGACAAAATTCTTAGGAAAGCCCAGACAGTTTCAAATAGGAAATAGCAATACAGAGAATTAATTCAATTCTCTAAAAACTTATCTTCAAAATAAAACAGCATAAAAATTGAGAGTAAATTGGATCTTGGCATCAGATTAAAAAATACTTTGAGATTTAAGATAAAATATACAACACACTATGTATTTTAAGCAAAATAATTTAAGTAATTATTTAAAACCCTTAACAAAATCTGTACCCCTTCTTTGGTTGGTTATAGAACTGGATAATTAGCAGGTAGTTACCTTAGGAACAGTATTGCAAAAATATCTTCTTTCTTCCACCATAGTGTCCATTCATATTATTTGGTGTAGACATCGATACGAGCATAATTATCAATATTCTCCAAGAAAATTCCAGTAGGAAATACAGATGTCCTTGTACTTACTAGGATTTCTGACATAGAATCTTTCTGTTGTTCACATCTGTAATGAAATTCCTTGTTAACCTACCCCTACATTTCTCTTTGCACATGAATACGTAAGAGGTAGGAGGGAGACTGAAAGCAAAAGAAAGGGAAATTCTGTTGCACTTAGAGTCTAGATGACAGACCCTGATCTTTTCCAAATGGTCAAGTGTTGGAATGAAGGTGTGGAAAGGTAGATATGGAAGCACTCACAGTATTCCTAAATATAAAACAATAGTTTGCACTCTTTCTGGATTTTAAATTTTCTCATTCTTCCCATTCTAGGCTTACTGGTTGATAGGTAGTATTTGTTTTCAAATAGATTTTTACATTTAACTTGTACATATTAGAATAATATAATTGAGTTTAAATGTAAACATACCCTGATTTGCCTATGTAATTTTTTCTTTCATATATGTCTAAAGCCTCATAATGGGCTACCCACCTCTCTCAGTGTAAGGTGCTCAGCCTATATTTACTCTTTGGACATAAGGCAAGTATTCAATTTAAGGACTTGTTTGATTTCACATAGTAATATCATTAACTGGGTTTCATGTGGCAAATAAAATAATTGGTCATGTTCTCAATATGTTTAATTTTTTAGAGTTTAGTTTTAGAAAATTCATAGCCAAATAGCATAACTGGTATCTTCAGTATATATTTTAATAGGCCAGACTATAATGGATTGTATAATTCTGGCTTGTATTCACTATAGTGTTCTGTTAGAACTGAAGAAACAGAAAAATATAAAAATAAATAAATAAACAGCAAAGAACTGAAGAAACTGGAACAAGTCACAAAAATGCACTTGATTGCGTGTATCACAAATTCACACCTCACTTGTGCTTCTGGAGCTACTCAGCAATCTCTAAAATCTCATTAAACCCAGCATAGTGACATTGCAAAATGTTTGTCTTTCTCAGGTTCTCAAACTTACTTTTGATGCCCTTGCTCTACAGCTCTAAAAGTTCTATGAAAACTCTCTTTACTCTCTTTTCTTTGTTGAATTTTACATTTCTCTGCCCTTATAGAGCCTTGGGACTCAACTAAGTCTGCATTGGCTTTCAAGCCTAACTTTCATCAAAAACCAAGTTTGCATCCTTGGGGAAAAAAAAATTCTTTACAGAAAGTTTTTAGGATTTGATTAAATTAATGGGAAAGCATTAAAAACAGAGAAAATTCACAAAGATGATACTGTTACACTCACCTTATTTTCTTTTGATTTATTTTTATACCATCAAGTTTAGACCTCATCGTTAATCATACCCTCCCTAATATCATTAATCTCTTCCATTATACTGACTCCTCCATGAACAAGAATGTTTCAAGTAGGTGTGAATATGTGTGTATGTACAGTATGATCAAAACATATAGTGAATGTTTAGTACAATTTACAGTAAAAAGCACATTACCACTAATCTCCCTTAAAATACTCTCCATGGCTTCAAACATATTTACCATGTTATTCTTGCCACTTTCTGAAGCAGTTCTGGAAGTCCTCTTTTGTGAGTATCTTTAGTCTTATCCTCCATCATGACAACACTCCATGTCACGCTTTGCTTTGGTACAGCAATTTCTATCAACTAATAACATGACAGTGTGCCCTCATCCACCTTATTCACTGGATCTGGCACCATGAAACTTCTGGCTCTCCTCCAAAGTCAAAATGAGCATGAGAGGCAAATGTTTTGAATCAATTCAGGATTTTGAGGCAGTCATTACAGTACAGCTAAAGACACTCATGAAAGTGGACTTCTATAACTGCTTCAGAAAGTGGTGAGAATAATGGGATGAATGTGTCCAAAGCCAGGGGGCATATTTCAAGGGAGATTAATGGCAATATGCCTTTTACTATAATAGATTTTTTAATTTAAAAACTCACTCTATCATTTGATCACATCTCATATACTTCATATATACATGTTATTGTTGTTAGGTGCCATTGAGTCATGTCTGCCCCACAGCAACCCTTATAGGGTTTTCAGTGGCTGATTATTTCAGAATTATTCTGGGAATGGGCTTCCATGCCCTTCCCCCGTGTGTGTGTGTGTGTGTGTGTGTGTGTGTGTACATTGTTTATTCTAGGTACTTTCACATTAGATCCTTATAGCAATCTGTGTGAAATGGGTATTTTTTCCCCCATTTTTCAGCTAAGGAAATTCAACTTTAATGACATTATTTTCTTGGGGTGAAGAACTAATCTAACAGAGCTAGATTTCTCATCTACATTAAACTATTTTCCATTTACTGATTTTTTAAAACTATTTCATATCTCAGCCTTCCACAAAATTGAATACCATTAGCATGTATTTCATTAGTTATCTTCAGTATTTACATTGTGTTAATATACAAAATATATGTAGTAATCTATAGAATCTTGCAATATATGAAAAGTATATGATTGTAAGGATTAGAGCCAAGATGTCAAAGAAGAGAAAAAAAGAAGTCCCTACATATATGCAAAGGCTTACATTAAATTGAGAAATGTGTTTACGTTGTTATTTTAGATATTAATTATTTTCATTTGAAACGTGACTTTTGGTAACAAATATGCAAGACATATTTCCCTCAAAGCAACTATGAAAGAAGTAAATTGATATTTTCCCCTATACTACAGCACATTGTATTGAGATGAAGCCATGCCTAATGGAGAACCACACAGTAACTTGTGGTGGGAGTTAGAAGGCTTTTCTGGAAAAATGTTACTGGGTTTTATAGAGAAGCACATGGATTCAATTTCTGACTATAATAATATTTGCTTTCAATGAAAAAGTGCTGTTTGTATGTAAAAGAAGAAAATGGACTGTCTCTCCCCAAATCATGAATATATAAGGCTGAAGCCCTTTGGTAGCAATGTATTCAGTGAGCAAAGTACCTCTGGCAAAATGAAGTCTCATTGGTGTTTAACTTGTTCGTGAGAAACAGAGTGATAGCTAGTGTCCCAGAAATGGATGAAGCAGAAGAACATAAAAATGTCCAAAATCTCTGCATAAGTTTTAGAGTACCCTAAATGGAAATCGGGGCTGGGATTTACCTCAGTTGGTAGAGTACCACTCTGCAGCCTCTGAGGTCCTGGGTTCAATTCCCAGCACCACAAAAATGGAAGAAGGACATAGCAACCCACTCCCAAGGCAGTCCCAAAACAATCAGCCATTGAAAACCCTATGCAGGTCGCTATGAGTTGGACATGACTTGACAGCACCTAACAACAACAACAACAACAACAAATGGAAAGTGGTTGACATCATGCAGAATTTGTGTGAAGCAGAAGATAAATCATAAATGGGATTTTAACTAAGAAGAACTTAATGGGGAAATATGAAAATGAATCTAGGTATAAAGAATGGAATATGATGTTGTAAGAAGAAGTCAGGGCACATGTAAACTTTGACTTGTTTACAGTAATGACCTTAAGAAGGACTATGTATCTATTTTTTAAAACATTAACATTTACTATAGGATTTTAGTAAAATACCTGCCAAGAAATATTTGTAGAACCCAGATAAGCTCATATCCATCATGATGGCAAGTATATTAAAATCCAGGCATTTGTACTATTCCTACCATGTTAGCTATGAGAAAACTTGATTTTTAATCATTTATTTACACATTTTCTCACAGGTTATATGCTTAATGTAACATATGTGAGACAGGTGAATTCAAACCAGAGACTCTGTAATAGTGATTTTTCCAGATTCATTTCATTAACTGTAAGATATTGATTAAGAAAACCATCCTTAGGCTTTGTTATTGCTAAGCTATACATCAGTAAATAACTGTTAAAAAAGACATTAAACCCAATGTATAAGACAGTTTAAAATAATCTCTTTCTCCCTGAAATAGTGTTAGTTTGGTTTAACAGAGGCAAGCAAAAACCCCATTTGTAATTTTCAGTAAGAACTACTCATAGATGTCACAGCTATTGTTTTCTCAGTGTTTTGCTAAATGACTCATATTTTCCTAGAGTTTTTAGAATAGCTAAACAGATCTGCATACTCTCCCTTTACCTACATACAGGCTAGAATCCTTTAAAAAGTCTCCCTGGTTTGGTAAACGTGACTGTCTTCCTCTCAGATGTAAGGCCCAGACAGTACACGGGCTCATCTCCACAGCAGCGCAGTCATTGGGGAACAGAGCAGCAAGCATCACAGGGACCCAGCCCGGTGAAGGGCTCCCTGGATCTTGAGGGGTTTTCCTGCTCAAACATGCAAACACGTTGCATGATTCATCTATATCACCACAAGTGAAATCAGCAAAGCAAAGGTTTTGTAATATAAATACAGTACATGTTTTATGTTCCAATTCCTTAAATGATTGTTGTTGATAGGTGCCGTCAAGTTGGCAATGGCCCTTTTAGAAAGGGGCAGAGGGTGTAGCTAAGTGGTAGAGCACTTGCCTGAGGACCTGGGTTCCCCTCCCAGCACCACACACACACAGACACACACAGAGGAATATTCAGCAAATAACAATTCTAAGCAAATATGACTTTTTATTTTTCCTGATGTAGCACCACTTTTCTTGTAATACATATGGATGTGAGAAAGTAAAGATTACGATTGACTTTTTTGCCTCTAAAAATATAAGGAAAGGAAAATAGATGGTACCAGTGAAGGCTAACATTTGGATTTGTTTTAAATAATGTATATTCTTGAATCTAATCTGCACCCTTCCAACAGTTTTAGAGAAGTTAAAAAATTAAATGTGGATTAGAATCATGTACACATTGGAATTGTTATGAAGAGCTAGGTCAAGCGCTCTTGATCACAAATCCAATGCACACAGGATTCCAATCCACCTCTGATTTTTTATCCCTCCAAAACTGTTGAATGGTGCAGATTAGATTCAAGAATACATAGTAAATTAGCCTGCAGCCATAGCCCTGTGGCATCCAGTCCCATCAGATCTTGGAAGCTAAGCAGGGTTGGGTCTGGTTAGTACTTGGATGGGAGACTGGCTGGGAAAACCAGGTGCTGTAGGCTTGGGAGACAGACCTGGCAACCCACTCCCCAAAATTAATCTGTTATGAAAACCCTATGAAGCAGAGAAGCACTGACAATAGTATTCCCCTTGTTGTATGTAGGGTCGCTATGAGTCGGATACCGACTTGATGGCACCTAAAAACAACAATTAGTCAAGTCTTACTTATGCCTGAAAACCAACAGTATCTCTACTTTTAGTTTAGCAGATGAATTTATTGACTCATTCAGTGAATATTTATTGAGTATTTATTAGACGCCAGTCTACAGCCATACCACCGTGGCATCTGAAGCTAAGGAGGGTTGGGCCTGGTTAGCACTTGGATGGGAGACCACCTGGGAATACCAGGTGCTATAGACTTGGGAGAAGGACCCAGCAGCCTACTCCCAAAACAGTAAACCATTGAAAACCCTGGGAATAGCAGGGAAGCACTGACAATAGTGCCAAACATGGCACAGTGCCAAGGAGTGTTTTCTTCTGTTGTACACAGGGTTGCTATGAGTTGGACTCAACAACACCTAGGTTTAGCCTAGTTGGTAGGGTCCCTGCTCTGTACTCTTTGAGGACCCAGGTTCCATCCCCAGCACCACAAAAGTGGGAGAAGTATATGGCAGTCCACTCCTGAAAAATAATCCTGAAACAATCAGCCATTGAAAACCCTATGAGGGTCATTATGAATTCGGCATGACTCAACAGCACCTAACAACAACAATAATGATGAATTAGGTGCCAAGCATTTTTTTAAACACTGGAAATTCAAAACAGTTCAAATTTCCAAGATCATAGACAAATAAGACATATAATGTATTGAATGGTCAGGACAGGAAAAAGTGAAATGCACCACCTTGTGTAGAGTGGTGAGTGGGAAAAGTGAAGTGGGAAAAAAACTTCTGAAATGAGTAGTCAGAGACGTATTCACTGAGAAGGAACTCTCTGAGTAACAACCTAAAAGCTCTGAAAAGAAAGCCAGACATATATCTGGGGGAAACTATTTCATAAATAGAAAATGCAGAGGCCTTGAGGTATAATGTGTGTGTCCAAAAAAGAGCAAATAGAACAACATCACTGAAGCCAGAATAAATGTGGAAAATAATAGTAATATATAGGATCAGAAAGATAACTAAGGCTAGAATCTGTAGAACCTCAGAGGTGATAGTACCAATTTAGGATTTTAGAGAAAGCAAGCTGTTAGAAAATTCTGAGGGGAAGCACAACATATTCTGATTAAAGTTGAACTGGAGCTCAACAGTATTGACAACAGATTATGTTGGTCAAAGACAGAAGCAATGAGACCTGATAGAGACATTCCAATAATACAGATGACTGATGATTAAAGGGTGGTAGCTTACACAAGGATGGCTATAGCAAAGACAGTTAAAGTATTCAGATTTAAAATATGCCAGTGTTTTACACTAGAGTCAATAGGATTTATGGATTCTTTGGCTTTACAGTATAAAAGAAAGTAAGTAGTTATTGATATCTCTAAAGACATTGGTAGAAATAGAGGGAGGAATTAATTTTCATTTATTGAGCCGAAGGAAGCTGTATGCAGAACTGGTTTGCTGAGAAATTCCAATAGTATATATTTGGATATATCAAATTTTAAATGCTTACTAGATATTTCAAAGTTTAGAAGTCAAGGTAATAGGAGGAGTCTGCAGAAAAGGTCAAGAATGAACCATTTTTGAGATAGGAAGAGAAGCAGGACATCTGCTGACCTAGAAGCCAAGTTAGAAAATAAATAAATAAAAGGAATTTCACAATTGAAGTAATGGTCAACTGTGTCAAATGCAACTGTCAGTTCAACCAAGTAAGACACAGAATCAACTTTGGATGTAGCAATACGTGTCTGTTTATTTGTATTTGCATATTTTTATACTTGTCCTTAAACTTAACCATGATAATAGTCTCTCCAAATATTGGAAAGATGGAATGATTCATTGGGAGATGAAGAAGATTAAGATAAAACGTTCTAAGGAATCATGTTACCGTGGGGAGAATTCTGATGACTATTTCATTCCAATGTAGTTTGTCCCAAATATGTCTTATTAACTGTTTGTGAAAACAACAGTAAAGAATGGCTCTTTTTCAGCACGTGTTCTGGCATGAGTTTCAGAATCCCTCATGAAAATCTGAGTGAGGAGACAACATCCAACTTCCAACTGGTACAAGGGTTCTGGAGAGAAAGTCAACTGTTAGGGAAAAGGATGAAAAAGATTTTTATCTGCCAGACATTAATGTCCATTTACACTGACAAATCTTAAAATGAGATTCTTGATTTGAGCCTGTGGCTGAGATTTCAGTCTAACCAAGAACATTTCTCCCTTTATTAGTGCTTAATTTTCTTTTCTCCGTACTGTCGAGTCCACTTATTCAAATCTGGCTTTCAGTGGGACATCAGTAAGCCAATTAATCCATTTCCTTAATGAGCACTCTCTATTACAAGAGTGAGTAACTACATAGACTTATATTGCACCTATCAATCTTACATTTGGAGGAGAGAACGCCAATTATCCAAGCAATCTGGTTCATTACTGAGGTATTGGCCACATTGCTAAACAAGCCTACAGCAAAATTCAATTGCACTGTGAGAGTGAGTCACTTGGGGTTGAAAATTTGTTGAGAACCTGTTAAATGCTAGGTTAGGTTAGAAGCTTTACATACCCCACTCCCAATTCCATGTTCTGCATTAGCCTCTGAGAAGTTTCTATGTAGTTTACAGTATAGAAAACTGAGCCTTGTGATTTGGATTGAGTAAACTGTAGCTATTGTTAGATGCTATCGAGTACAGTCAGATCCGACTCACAGCAACCCTATGGACAACAGAGGAAACACTCCCCGACACTGTGCCATGCTAGCACTATGTCAGTACTTCTCTGCTATTCATAGGGTTTTCAACGGCAAATTGTTTGAGGAGTAAGTTGCCAGATCCATCTTCCATTTTTGTGGTGCTCAGGATGGAACCCAGGGCTTCAGAGAACACAGAGCCTCACTCTACTAACCAAGCTAAATAAAGCTGGGAAGCCATCAAATGGCCTCCAAAAGAAAACTACCCATAAGTAAAAAGAACCTACTAATTTATATCACCTCATGAATTCTTTAATGATTAGAATTATTCTTTCCAATTTTAGCATAGTGTGTAAGAGGGAAAGAGAAAGGGAATAGATTTTGTATCATGATAAAAGGAACCAAAATGACTTTAATTTAATAATAACACTTACTGAATGAGCCAGTTCCTACCTCTAATCTTCTCATTTGTTCTTTCCTTGACATTCCATCCTGATATCAACGTAGTATTGCTTTGTAGGATATCAGCCTCAGCATGACATTATCACAATCATTCTAAAATATTTACCAAGAACTCCTTCTGTATATTATGGTAGGAATTGGTGGTTGTTTTTGTGTTGTTAGGTGCCGTCGAGTCGGTATCCAGCTATCCGACTCATAGCGACCCTCATGGGGTTTTCAATAGCTGACTGTTTCAGGATTGCCTTGGGAGTGGATTGCCAGGCCCTGCTCCCATTTTTTGCATGCTGGGAATTGAACTCAGTACCTCAGAGACTGCAGCAAAGTGCTCTACCAACTGAGCTAAATCCCAGCCCTTCTGTATGTTATGGTAGGAATTGGTTGTTGTTGATGTTGTTAGCTGCCATCGAGTCAGTATCCAACTCATAGTGACCCTCATAGGGTTTTCAATGGCTGACCATTTCAGAATTGCCTTGGGAGTGGATTGCCAGGCCCTTCTCCCATAGGAATTGGTAGAGAAGGAAAAAACAAAGAAAAAAAAAAAAAACCTGTGTTTTTATTCCTCTCTGAACTCTTCTTCATGAAATATCACATTTTTTCAAGGGTCAAATATACACATGAAAGATCTTCGCGTTCATAAAATTTTAGCAAAGTTTTTAGTGTTAACATTTCTAAACTTTCTTGCAAACATTTTAATATTTCAATCAGTTTTGGGTGAATGATTTTAACATTTAGTTTTTTACAATTAAAAATCAACCTATATGACAAGTAAACATTCCATGTTATATATATTTTTTCTTTCCTGTTAGGGTATGACTTCTAAGATGAATATGTTGTTGTTGCTGTTGATGTTAGATGCTGTCGAGTGGGGTCCAACTCATAGCGACCCTATGTACAACAGAAGGAACCACTCCCTGGCACTGTGCCATTCTGGGACTGTGTCAGTGCTTTTCTGCCATTCATAAGTTTTCAATGGTGGATTGTTTTGGGATTGGGCTGCCAGGTCCTTCTCCTAAACCTACAGTACCCGATATTCCCAGGCAGTCTCCCATCCAAGGACTAACCAAGCAGACCCTGCTTAGCTTCCAAAATCAGACAGGATTGGATACCAGGATAGTATGCCTGTAGGAAAAATGATATAGCAAACAGTATTCATCAAATTTTCTCCTTAAGTAAGTTAAGCTGTAACATCCCCTCATACAGGGAGTGGATATGTTTATTATACATTTGTAGTCTCTTTTCTATTTACTAAGTCAATGGAGTTTTTAATTCCCAGCAAGATTCAAACTGCTATCTTCTAAGTAGCCAGTGATTGCATTTAGCAGCATTTAGCTAATGATGGTAGCCTTACCTGATGGTTACATTCTAGTTGGGAATGGAGAAATAGTAAATTAACAAGCAAGAAAATGTCAGAAAGTGGTAAATGCTATAATTACTTTTTAATTAAAAATAAAATGTAATTGAAGTCTACTTATAACAAAGATACATTTGTCACACCATGCTCAATATCACATGGATGTAAATAAAAATTCCATTCAATATTAGTCTTTCTTTCTTTCATGGCACCTTCATGACATGTGCTAGTATTATTAATATATTAATAAATTCAAGTCTAGAATCTGTTCCCTTTATCAGATTATATATTTGAAGAGACTATATCAAAGCATATAGTTATATATTAATGTATGTAGATAGTGGCTTAATATATTTCCCACAGAACTATAAATTATGCAAGAATGCTTACTGTCATATTACCTATGCTTAGCAGAGTGACTTTCTCAGAGTAGATGTTTTCTCTCTTCTGTCCAACCTTCTCTATCTCAGTCTCTATCCATCTTTCTCTCCATGTACACACACACACACACACACACACACACACACACACACATTGCATAAAAGAAATATTTCTTTCTACACAAATAGTGGTCATGTACTATATGTTGGATATAGTTATAATAATATAAGACACTGCTCTTGTGAGCTCACATTTGAATGCAGGGGTAGACATAAATAAGGGAACAATTGCTTCTTATATCTGTCCTATGTCAAAATTGTCCTATAACCTATATCTTTATACCCAATCTCTGATGAAAGAACAAGTGATTAATACATTGGGAAAAAAATAACATGCTAGTATAAGAGTTAAAATAATAAAATTAACAATAAATTATCTAAAGCTTGCTAGGGCTATTATCTATTTTACTGCTTTATGATAACAGCTCTCTACTGTTATGCTCGGGGCTGGGATTTAGCTCAGTTGGTAGAGCGCTGTGTTGCAGTCTCTGAGGTCCCGAATTCAATTCCCAGCACCACAAACATGGGAGAATGGCCTGGAAATCCACTCCCAAGGCAATCCCGAAACAGCCAGCCATCGAAAACCCTATGAGGGTCGCTATGAGTCAGATACCGACTTGATGGCACCTAACAACAGCAACAACTGTTATGCTCATTTTCCAAATGAGAAAACTGAAGCACAGGTTGGTGAAGTGGCTGCCCAAAATCACACTGGAGTAAGAAGTAAAGTTGTAATTTGGGCCCAGGCAGTGTTGCTCCAGCTTGCATGCTTTAACACTGCTCTAGACTACATTTAAATACTTAGCGACAAACAACTTAGCAACCCACAACTTTTTGGTGTGTTCTTTGACAGCCTATCTCACAAAGATCTGACAGATTATCTTTCTTAAAAGTTGTTGCTCACCATGTTGAAGGATTCAATTCAGATAGAAGTCTGGGTCCAAATTCAGTTTCACCTGTGTTCTATGCATAGGTACTAAAGTGCCTCTAAGAATATAGAAAAAGGAGATACCAAATTCTAGTTTTTGCAGATCAACTTAAATTATATAATGGTTGATAGGCAATTAAATTTCCACCACTATTTTTTTCTCTATGCTTGAACTGTTTTATTGCTATAGTTTTATTGACTCTTAAGAGTACTCAAATGGTTAATTTTAAGTGTCAACTTGACTGGGCCACAGGGTACCCAGATATTTGCTGAAACCTTATTCTAGGATTTTCTCTGTGTGTGGGGTGTGCTTTTGATGAGATTAACACAAACTGATAGATTGAGTATAGAAGATTACCCTCCCTGATGTGGATGAGCCTCATCCAATGGCCTGAAAGCTTGAATAAGACAAAAAGACTAAACCTCCTTTGATCTGGAACACTGGCTTCTTCCTGCCTTTGAACCCAACTGAAGCCTTGGCTTTTCCTGGGTCTCAAGCTTGTCAGAATTGGACTAGAACTGAAGGGCTGGTTTTCAGGCCTGTGGAAAAGGAGTGAAATCACACCACTGGCTCTTCCAGGCCTCTAGTTTGCTAAGTGCAGATTTAGGGATTTACCAGCCTCCACAATTGTATGAGCCAATTCCTTATAATTAGTCTTATGTGCACCCTATTGGTTCTGTTTCTTTGGTAAACTAGGACTAACGTAAATATTCACTTGATTTTAAACCTCTTCCTATGATTTTTTTCTCAATTTCTCAGTGGCACAAATCAAATGAGGGAATAGATTAATCATGTCATGTTACCATTTGCAGTTGGATCTATTTATTACCATGTGTTGAGCCCATCACATGGAGAGAAGGGACTGGGGTGCTAAAGTGAGATATGTAGAGTCCCAGAGGGCCAAAGTAGAGGAGCAGAGAGATGGCCCACAGATGAAGCAATAAAAGTCCATAACAATTCAGGGAAAGTCACTGTAGTTGTTCTAGGAAAATAACATGAAAACTGATGGAATTGTTTTCTTTACCAAAATTAATGCAACATACTGAAAATCTCCGTAGTGATTTTCAAGCACCTCCTAGTAGATACTTGGGAAATTAGAGAGACCTGTTTTTATGTCTTGTAGTGTTAGGGACAGTTCACATGAAAAATGGGCCTGCCCAAGATGGCAATGAATCCTTCCTTAATAAATACTAGCAGATTTTCAGCTAATCACAATCTAACCTCAGTAAACCTAGAATTCCACTTTTTCTCTCTGATTTCTTTATACTTTTGACAAGTAGCTGTATTAAATGTTATTGAAACAACGTCTTTATATGTGAGTGTATATGAATATGTATATATAATATATGTTTGTGTTGTTCATAAAGTTTCTCTCATGTTCACTATGAGAAATTGGTTTTGACTTTTCTAAGGGACTTTTTAAAAAGTTTCACTTTTCCTGTTACTTTTCCTGTTTTAATTACATTTTCTTAAATGTGTGTGTGTGTATAACAATTTGTAATGCATCAGAAAATGATGTACTGCAGTTTTACCAAACACAACTGTTATTATCATTATCAGAAATCACAACTGAAATAGCTTCTAAAAGTAAAACTGGAGATAAGATTACAGCTATTGTATTAGATGTCATCCACTAAAAGTCTATTTCCACTTTCATGAGCTGTCTCACCTCCTTGTAACATCTTTACATTTCTGAAATAAGAAATAATGTAAGACCATCCATCCTACTAGGAGTATACATATAAGCGCTGTATGAGACAGGACACAGAAGTATGCTTTTCAGACAAAATTAAGTCAATTTCTCAAAGGTAGATAAAAAGCAAAATGATAGATCATGGGAATGAGTACAATTTACAAGATAAAATAAAAAATAAATCTGTATGATAAGAATAAAATGGATATGGTAAAAGTGTTGATATAGGGTTGTTTGGTGTTGCTTATTGCTGCAGTTTTGAAATGACTTATATTTTGGAAATATCATAATATTATGGGGAATATGTACACTGAAAAATGGTCTTGCCTTCACAATTTATGGTGTGAATTTGTTACATCGTAGTCTGCTTGCTTTCACATACCATCATGCATTTAACACTAACCAATGTCAAGTATGGGGGCTGGGATTTAGCTCAGTTGGTAGAGCGCTGAGCTGCAGTCTCTGAGGTCCTGAGTTCAATTCCTAGCACCGCAAAAATGGGAGAAGGGCCTGGCAATCCACTCCCAAAACAATCCCAAAACAGTCCGCCATTGAAAACCCTATGAGGGTCGCTATGAGTCAGATACCGACTTGATGGCACCTAACAACAACAAGTATAATTGGTAAGTGGATAGTATGTAAATTACCAAAACCAAGGGCCCATGGTAAGGAGAGGGCTATAGAAAGGGAAAATATTGCATATGATCAGGAATATTATGATCAGGATATATGATCAGGAATATTATATACTTCCAATAGTATGGAAGGAAGAAGTGGAAGCTGCCTTGAAGCATTGGTGAAACAAGTCTCCAGGAATTGACAGAATATACAAATTGAGATGTTTTAACAAACAGATGCCATACTGGAAGTGCTCACTTGTTTATGCCAAGAGATTTGGAAAATGGCTACCTGGCCAACTGAATGGAAGAAAGCATATTTGTGCCTATTCCCAAGAAAGGAGATCCAACCAAATGTGGAAATTATTGAATGGTATAATTATTATCGCATATAAGTAAAATTTTGGTAAAGATCATTCAAAAGTGACTGCACCAGTATATCAACAGTGAACTGCCAGAAAGCCAATCTGGATTCAGAAGAGAGTGTGGAACCCAGGACCTCATTGCTAATGTCACATGGGTATTGGCCAAAAGCAGAGAATACCAGAAAGATGTCTATGTTTTATTGACAATGCAAAGGCATTTGATTGTATGGGTCACAACAAATCATGATAACAATGAGAAAAATAGGCATACTAGAATACTTAAATGTACTCATGAGGAATTTTCACATGGACCAGGCAGCAGTCATTTCCAAAACAAGGAAATATTGCTTGGTTTAAAGTTAGGAAAGATGTGCATAAGGGCTGTATCATTTTACGGTACTCTTCAGTCTCTATGCTGAGCAAATAATCTGAGAAGCTGGACTTTATGGAGAAGAATATGGCATCAGGATTGGAGAAAGATTCATTAACAATCTGTGTTATGCAAATGACACAACTTTCCTTGATGAAAGTGAAGAGTTTTTGAAACACTTGCTGATGAAGATCAAAGAACATACCTTTCAGTATGGATTGTGCCTCAACATCAAGAAAACAGAAGTCCTTAAAACTGGACCGGTAAGCAATTTCATGATAAATGGTAAAAAGATTGAGGCTGTCCAAGATTTTGTTTTACTTGATTCAACAATCAACACACATGGAAGCAGTAGCCAAGAAATCAAAAGACACATTGCACTGGGAAAAGATGTTGCAAAAAACCTCTTTAAAGTGTTGTAAAGTTGGGATGCATAAAGTTGAAGATGAAGGTGCACCTGACTCGTGCCATGTTATTTTCAGTTGCATTATATACTTGTGAAAGCTGGACAGCAAATAAGAAGACAGGGGAAGAATTGATGCTTTTGAATTATGGTGCTGAAAATGAATATTGAATATACTGTTGTTAGGTGCCATCAAGTTGGCGTATGACTCATAGTGACTCTACAACAGGCAAAACACTTCTCTGCTATTCATAGGGTTTTCAGTGGCTGACTCCTTTTTGGGAGTTGGTTGCTGTGTCCTTCTCCCAAGCCTACAGCACCAGGTATTCTCAGGCAGTCTCCCATCCAAGTACTAACCAGGCCCAACCCTGCTAGCTTCCAAGATCGAATGGGTTTGGACCCCACAGTGGTATACCTGCAGGCTGAATATACTGTAGAATGCCAAAAGAAGTAACATATTTGTCCTAGAAGTGCAACCAGAGTGCAGCTTGGCAGCAAGGATGGTTAGGCTGCATTTTACATATTTTGTATATATATTCAGGAGGGGCCAATCCCTGGAAAAGGACATCATGTTTGGGAGAGTGGCAGGTCAAAAATAGAAAGGAATATTCTCAACTGGATGGATTGATACACTGGCTGCAACAATTTGCTTAAACATAAAAAAGATCATATTCATGGCACAGTGTTGGGGAGTGATTCATTCTGTTGTACATAGGGTCGATATGCTACGAGTTGGACCTAACCTGATGGCACCTAACAATAATGGGAATAATGATTAGAATTTTATTTATGTTGGGGGAACTAGAAGCATGTTCAACAACCAAGTGAGAGTAGAGCAAGGGGGAAAAAAGGTTAAGCATGAGGGAACACCTTGGAATCATTTCTTTTGCTATTCACTGGAAGACAAGCATATATTCCATTGTGTACCACTGGCATCTTCTGCCTAATACAAAAAGGTTGTTATATCTGCAACCTGATAAGATAGGTGAGCGTTTTCTAACAGCACTTTGTTGGCTTGCAACCTCTTCACAAACATATCGTCAAATTGTGATCCATGTGTATTTTAGGTATAAGTGAGCATTTTAATATTACAGTCATGACTGCCAAAGAGAGTGTTGAGCTAGGTAGTGCAATACAATATAGAAAGCAGTACAACTTATTGCAAAAGTAAGAATTAAGGAAGTAGCATTAAGTACATAACAATGGAAGGTAAATATAGACAGAAAGAAGGAGAATTCTCTTTCCCAATCCAGTGGATGGTAGTGAGGAAAGTCATCAGTTCTACTCAGATCTCATCATGACAGTGCTAAAAAGCCCCCAAACTGATAGTGCTATGATTGTGGACACTTTAATAAACTCCGCAAGAAACGGAGTTCAGCAGTCAGGTTCCTGTAGAATTATTTCTGGCTTGTTTAGAGTGGTTTCAATTTTTTAACCCATTCCAGTTTGCTGCTAAAATAGTTGATGTCTGAAAGTATGACTCATTCCAATCACTTAAATATTGTATTCTCTGCTAAGGGCCTGGATGTCTCCTGCAAGATGCCCAGTGCTTGAAGCGAAGAGGCAAAGGTAAAGCCTTAGTGTGTGGCGGGGTCTCATATTACTGCAGAGAAGACAAAACATGTGCTAGTAATAACCGTGATGAAACTTTCAGAATGGACTAGTCAAACCTCTGTAGTGGCCCCAGAATATGCTGCACCTCTATATATTCAAAAAAGGAAGACTGTAGTTCTAAACTTACTTGTTTGAAATAGTGAGTAAAACTCTCTGCCCTGAAGTGGACTAGGTGGATAGGTACATTGAGTTGTGTGTGTGTGATAGGTTCTACAGTGGGGAGCAGACAGGTGGGAGGCCCAGAGGGGAAACAGAGGTCACTGAAGAGGGGACTCGTCATTCTTTTGATGGAAATGAAAGTTACAAGCTGTGAGAACCTCCATCACATGCAGTCCAAGTGAATTTTAGAAACCAGAAAGAATCCTTTTTCTTAGATTTGGGAAGAGATGTTTAATGTCAAAACAAGACAATCAGGGCTGGAAGCGCAGCTCAGTGGTAAAGCATTTGCCTAATACGTGTGAGCCCCTGAGTTCAATCTCTAGTACTAGGACAAAAAAAACGCAATAAAAGATAATAAGCCTTCTTGCTGGCCCATTCCTGTCATCCCAGCATTGGGAGGATGAGGCAGAAAGATCATAAGTTTGAAGGCAGAGGCAGCCTGTACAATTTAGTGATGCTCTATCTTAAAAAATAAAAAAGAGCTGGTAGTGAAGCACAGTGGTAGAACATTTTCCTAGCCCTGGGCCAAACTCCCTAGTACAAAAAGAAAGAAAGAAAAAATCTTCTGGATTGATGTAGCTAGTGGCCATAAAAACAAACAAATGAATAAAAGAAAGTAAAGAAAGAAAGAAAGAAAGAAGGAAGGAAGGAAGGAGAAAGAAATGGAGAGAGAAAGAAAGAGAAAGAAAAAACAAAAAGCCCCTTACAGGCACTGTGGTGCATGCCTGTAATCCCAGCTACTTGGAGGGCTGAGGCAGGAGGATCACAAGTTTAAGGTCAGAGGCAGCTTGCACAATTTAGCAAGACCCTATCTCAAAATAAAATTTTTAAAAAATTGAAAAAATAAGGCTGTGGGTACAGTGCAGGATACAGTTCACTTGCCTAGCATGCTTGAGGCATTGGGTTCAACTCCTAAGTACTACAAACAAGCAAATATAAACTCTACTAACTTACCTAAAAATTCTCTATGCAGCACCATAACAGGCACTATTGTGACTGCACTGACAAACATTCTAATGCTGTCTTTTGTTGTTGATGTTGTTGTTGTTGTTGTTGTTGTTATTGTTCTTGTGGGCTGAATGCAGGGCCTCACGCATGTTTTGAGTGCTCTGAGGCCTGGATTCAATCCCCAGCACTGCAAAAATGGGAGCAGGACATGGTATCCCACTCCTGAGAAACAATCCTGAGACAATCAGCCATCGAAAACCCTATAGAGAAGCACTGACATAGTCCCAGGCATGGCACAGTGTTGGGGAGTGTTTTGTTCTGCTGTACATAAGGTTGCTGTGAATTGAACCTGACTTGATGGCTTCTAACATAACATAGCACTAACACTTAGCTTCACTCCCACCCTATGCTTTATTCTTTTACCTTGAGGCAGGGTCTTGCTAAGTTATGCATGCTGCCTTTGGCCTTAAACTTGAAATCGCCCTGCCTCACCCTCTTGAGTCACTGGAATTACAGGCATGTGCCACCACTCATGGCTGTAATGCCATTATAAAACAACTTTACTAGGGGAAACTTCTCTGAATTTCATGCATATTCACCAAACTTGCAATTCTTCCTTGTACACTTATTTTGTAGACAGTGCTCACCGACTCTTTCCATATCAAGACCATGGCCAACTCTCTTGATTTAATGCCATACTCTCAATGAGCTCTACTCTGACCATGCTAATTAAAATCACTAACTCTGACCTCCCCCTTCTCCTGGTATTCTAATTCCCCTTTATCTTGCATAGCTTTTCCTTTTTACCATTGCACTTAGCACTTCTGAAACACACAAAATAGCACTAATTGTCTGCCTCTACCTTATTTCACTCCCACTCTAGAATGTGAGCACCATGAAGAGAAGGATCTTTGTTTTGTTATTATTGAATCTGAATTAAAAACTCTAAGGTTGGAAAAGCAGAAAAACTATATTAACATAGTAAAATTGAGCACCCACACTGCAATTCTAAAAGCAAAGCAATGAAAAAGTTATAAGAAAAGTTCTTAAGGAGTCAATCAGGAAAACAGCTGTGTCAGAAAATTGCCTTATGGATGTAAATTGAAATGTAAATCTTTCTGTGGGCTGATAATTCTCTGAAAAATATATTTGGCTCATTAGTCGGCCACAGGAACTACTCATTAGTTGAGTGAAGAGAAATATACCATTAACCTTTTAACCCTATTCCCGTAATTTACTTTTTGAGAAGGTATTTATTTTAATTTTTGAAATCATTTATAAGTTAAAAATCAGGGAGGGAAAAGAAATGTTATTTGAATTTAGCACAGTTATTATCCAATTTATCATCAAATGCTAGTGAAAACCTTATGTATACGTAACATCATAATTGATGGAACACATCATTTTTTCTCAAGTAATTAGTTTAGGGAGGGAATCTACGAATTATGGAACAAACCCTCTTACTACATTCATATTAAGTTTAATTACCAGGAAAAAAAAACCCTGACATCACATCTATCCTCTATAATTACATGAATGGAACATAGTTCTTGGAGAATCACAGTCCCTTACATCCATTCATTGTAATGATAATGACTAATGGCCCTGCTTTCCAAAGCTGCTCTACAGGACCTTTGCATGCTGAGCCTGAGTACAGACTCTCTTCATCTTCCATGTTAGAAAAGTTACACTGTGCACAGCATCTTATACTCAGGCCCCAAAAGAGTCTAAATGATACTTGCTCAATACCGGTACATCTTTTCTTACCTCCAGCACTAATAACATGACCTGACTTGCAAAAGTCGTGATTTTCTCATCCTCTATTCCTGCAAGTCACAGGCAGGGCTGTAGCTGTTACCTCCTTCTCTACCTAAGATTTACCCTTTCCTGAAATACTGGACAATAAAATTTTAATCTTCTGCATATATTGCCATTCTTTCAATATTTTGAACTTACTTCATTTTTTCTGGCTTGATAAGAATCATTTTTTCTTCCCAACAGTGGTTCTCCCAGACCTCTGTCCCCAGTCAGAACTTCCATATCTGCTCTTTTTAAAATTAGATGTTTTTTTATATATAAAATCTTATGTGGATTAAAGTACTATGACTTGGGGTCTGTGGCAAGCAAGTCTTATAATAATCTCAAAAGCTACATCTGATGACCTATAATAATCTAAAATGTAATTTTAATTTCTAAAACTGCATGCAATTTTCCATGTCACTTGTAGAGTAATTATCAGTTAATATAGCAACAAACTACACTGTTTTAGGACCTCATTCGGCACATGGTACATATTATATGTTCAACATAGTCTGACAGAGTCTGCAGAGGTGGATGAATCCTAGGCTGGCTGATGCTGCACATCTTGAAGCAGCATCACAATGAAACATGGCATCTATAGTTGCAATAGCAAGGGACTAAAGAGGAGGCTTAGAAACCAGGACTTTCAATTGCCTCTATTCAGAAGTGGTTTACAACACCTCCTCTCACAAATCATTGACCCAGGCCAGTCATATGGCCCCATTATAACCACAAAAATTCTGAGAAATGTAATGGTGCACACAAAATATCCCACGAGGACCATCCCTGCCACACATGAACTGGTCATCACCTATGTGCATTGACATGATAAATCAAACTGCAGCGTTAACATAATTTTAGTAAAACCACATTTTAAGTGTGCCCAGATATTCTGAGAGTATAAACAAACACAAAGTACATCAATAAGAAAGTAATTTTTAAATATAATTCTAACATCACTGAAACATATCTCATTTGACAAGTTAGCATCTCTGGTGCTACCCAAATATCTTCTAACTTGATTAAAAGCAAACTCATCTGGGCTTCTCTATTCACCATTTGATGCATCCATAAATTAAAGTGTGTAGAGATCATTCTGTTGTCAACTTGCTCTGATTAATTTGGTTGATTGTTGTTTCTAAGAGTTGTGTTCTTTTAGGTTTCCCTTCCCTGGACATGACTTTAAGAGATTTACTTATTTCTCTAGAAAAATGAATATAATTCCAGTGATTAATATTTTAGATATTAAATATTGCAATGACAGGGACTTTTCCCTTCTCTTTTCCAGGTAGAGAAAAATTGATTTGAAAAATGTTTTATTAAATTTAGAATAAAAACTTAATATTTTAGAATAGTTTTTTATTTTAAAAAAGTTGTAAAGATAGTACACAGTTCCCATATACTTCTTTTCCATTTTTTCTATTATTAACATCTTACATTATTATAGTATACTTTCCCCAATTAACAAAGCAATGGTGATACATTTCCTTAGTTTTTAGCTACTCTCCTTTTTACATCCCAGGGTCCCATCCAGGATACAGCATTTCATTTAGTTGTCATGTCTCCTTAAGCTCCTCTCGTTTGTAACAGTTTCACAAATTGTGTTTTTGGTGACTTTGACAGTATTAAGGAGTGGTGGTTAGGTATTTTGTTGAATGTTCCTCAAAAGGGAGTTGTCTGATGCTTTTCTCATGATTACACTGGGAATATGGGCTTGTGGGTGGCACAGAATAGAGGTGGAGCACCATTACTCATACCGCATCACTGCTCATCCAGTCACACGACTCATCAATGGCGATGTTATCCTTGATAACCAGACTGGGAGTCTGTCACATTCCTCCACTGTAAAAGTATTCCTTCCTTCCCAACATTGTATATGGTATTCTTTGGAAGGAAGGCATTATGGGCAATGCCCACTCAGGGAGGGGGAATTTATGCTTCACCTCTTTGAGCATAAGGGATAAAGAATATGGAATTGTTCTCCATGACAGGCTTGCAGGCTCATTTAGTTATTTCGTGCAATAATTTACTTATACCAGTATGAGTTCATAGATGTTTATTTCATACTCTGGCTTATAAACCAAACTATTTTATCTTGTTGCTCAAACTGTTCCATCTTTGGCCACTAGAAGTTGTTTGCTTTGGATCCTCTGTTACTTTGATGTACTCTATCATTTTGGGGTGATTTTGAAAACTTATTTACTTTCTGGCAATGTATCTTGTGTATTCATCTTACATAGTTTCTGCCGCTGTCCTAGTACCAACTATTCTTTGAGGAGCCCTGGTTTTTGTTATAGGAAAACGACAGAATTCAAGGTCTGGGTGCTAGTGGTCCTCACTGCTTCTATTGTTCAGCGTTGATAGGAGACTCCCTGGGGTTTGCTGGGATTCCCAACATTTCTAGCCTAGAACAAAGGGCCTTTCCCTTTTTATCTCAGTTCCTTTGGCAGTCAGTTGTGGAAATCTGCACAAGGGTATGGAGAATCCACAAGTTCTGAAAGATGAATGTGGGAGTCTTGTGCTAGAGGACCACACCCTTCATTCATCAAAAGAATTAAGTCCTCAGGCTGTTAATCAAAGTAAGTTTTCAAAATATAAAAGTGCAATAACCTAACCACTTTACAATAGGGACACATTCTAATTAAAATGTGATCTCATCATTCTGTGAGCATCACAGGAAACACTTGCACAAACTAAGATGGCTACAATGTCACTCTGTAATATAATCTTAGGGGATCACCATCATATAACAGTCCATTGTGGACCAAACTGTCATTATGCTTGGTGAATAACTGTATCTGCATGTGTGCGTTTGCGAGAGGGTCTCCCTGTGTAGCCCTGGCTGGCCTGGAGCATACTATGTAGTCACATTGGCCTCAAACTTGAGATCTTCCTGCCTCAGTCTCCCAGGTACTGGGGTTTACAGGTATGCAATGTATAGCTGCCACGCCCAACTTGTAACAAAAGGTATGCAATGTAAGCTGCCATGCCCAGCTCATAATAAAAGCTGGGAAGTTTGAAATTTATTTAACACTATTTTTCATTTTAACAATTTAATTGGTACAGCTATTATTCCCCAGCATTTCTTTAGAGTTGTTTTTCCTCCTATTTGTTAATCTTGTTATTGAACCTCATGATGATCTACCTGTGTGAGGTAACTGAAACTCCCCAGCCATGAAAATGGAATAGTAGAGTATTTTTTCTATTATCCTATTTTGAGATTCTCCAATAACTGGACTTCATGGGGGAGAGTAAGAATAATGGTTATTTATATCAGAAGGTAAGCCTGAGACCCAAAGAGAGATGGAAAAGAACGAGCACTGATGTGCCAGTCAGCAGGGCTAAAACATCTGGGTGACTACCAGACTCAGCATTTTCATTTTTCTGCTTCTACTAAAATTGGCAACTAGGGACTCTATTCAACCTTAATTGATTCTGCAGCTGCATCATCCACAGTCATTCCATAAAATCTCTCTCACTCCAAAATCTTCCCCTGTTTTTAATGGATGTAGAAAGTTCTATGCCACCAGGCAGACATTTTCATCACCAAAGTGGAGAACACTTCTAATAAATCACACAAGAGCACAGAACCAGTGAAAGGCATCTTGAACCTGTTCCTTTGCAGGGAGAGCTCCAGAGGCTCAAATTCCTCTGTAGCCTGTTATATAAGGGTTGAATTAGAAAACTGGAGTTTGGAAAATAACATAAATAAATGAAACAACTATACCCACAGCTTGGCATTGGTCTCTTTTGGAAGATAAATAAAAGTGCAAGCAAAAAGGAATTCTAAAAATGTACATTTTAAGGTTTAGTCACTATACAGAGAAAAATCAAACTTTTTCTCTTAAAAAGGAGTCTTAAAGAATTTATAATCCTCATGTTTATAGTATTAATATTTAGGGTGAGTATTAATCTAAAATCAGTTTGTAGCTAATTCCATATATATAATGGGAGGTAAAATGCTGGGTGGTAAATAAAAGAGAAAATAGAAAAATAAAATTATGATTTTTAAGTCTTTAAGACATTATATCTGTTAAAAATAAATAATTTTTTATTCAATAAGTATTTGTTAAATATTATTTAGGGTGCTTGGTACTGTCATATGCCTTAAAGATATAAACATTAATGAAATAGACTATGCTTTGATTGATAATGTAATCATGTGTAGTTATAAGAAATGTGATAAATATTGTTAAGAATATCATTCAAACTCTTGGCCTGGCATGATGGTGCATGCCTATAATCCCAGCGGCTCAGGAGGCAGAGGCAGGAGGATTCCACGTTCGAAAACAGAAGAAGTCTGCGTAATTTAGCAAAACCTTGTCTCAAAAAAGTAAAAAAAAAAAAAAAAAAGGGCTGTAGGTGCAGCTCAGTGGTCTACCACTTGCAAAGCATGCAAGAGTGAGTCCCTGGGCTCAACCCCCAGTATCACACACACACAAAAAAAGACTATCATCCAAACTCTTAAAAGTACCATTCCACCTCTCAACTGGGGTTCAAACAACTGAAAGAAGTCATCCAAGAGAAGAGGTAAAGAATGGACATTCTACCTGTAAGATGTTCGATGCACAGAGACCAACTTGAAAAATTAAAGTAACTTTAATAGCAATAAAATAATTGGCATGTGACAGAAAGATTTGTGAGAAGTAAGACTAGACGAAATCACGTTAACAAATTAATGCTTCGTTAGATCTCATGGCAAAGGAGAATATTAATGTGATTTGTACTGAAGAGTGGCATAATAGTAATCAAGACTTAGAAAGAACATTCTGGCCATGGAATGGAGAATTTTGTAAGACAGCATCAGAGGCAAAGCAACTGATTATGTAGCTAATGATGGAAAGCTGAACTGAGATAGTGTCAGAAAGGAAGAAGGGAAGTAGTCCAGTCAGGGAGATGCCAAGATGATAGAACAGCAGGTCATGTTTGGTGAACAATACAGGAAATGTAGGGACAGGGGGTTTCTGGATTAAGCACTGAGTAAATAAATTGTGGGGCTCTTAATTGTTGTAATGAATGAAAGGAGGGAAGTAGGATGTTATGGGGAAAATGTTAGCTCAATTTGATACAAATTGAGTTGAAATGCTTGATTTATATAGGAATTTATATGCAAGCAAGCAGTTTTATGCCTAGACCTAGATTTGGGGTGAAGGATCTGGATAGAAGGTGCTGGCAAAATGGAGACAATGGAGCTGGTAGTAATGGAAGAGTGTCCTTAACAGAGCATAGTTTAAAACAATTAATAAAAAAATAAAATATTTTATAGCATCTCAGACAGTGATTACGTGCTCAAACTCTGAAACTATACTATTTGGTTTTCTGGTTTTGAATATTTCTTGACAGTCTTTGCTCTTGAGAAAGTTACTTCTTTAAACTTTAGTGTCCTCTGTAAAATAATACTAGTTAATAAGACTAAATGAATTACTATGTGCATTTTGCTTCAGATAATGCCTACTATTTGTAGATAACCAGTAAGTGTATGTTTGTCTGTGTATGTGTGTGTGTTTGTGTGTAAATCCTAACTGATTTGAAACTTCTTAATAAACTAGTTTTCCTTATAATCATCATGTCAACCAGCTAATTTTAATTATGGCGTATTGGTAAAACCACACGAGGAGTATAGACAGTACTTTCCAGGAAACTCATGGTCAACATTATTACAAAACAGAATGTAAAGTAGTGGATAATAAGGCATTCCCCCTCCTCCAAGCTTCAGACATTTGGACTTCCTCTGACTCCTCCAATATCATTGCCATGATCTTCCTTTTCCTATGTGAGGGCCTTAAGATCATTGCACCTATTTGCTAAGATTTTTGCCACCACTTTTCAATTGGCCAACTTCTACATCCATATCTCAACTTAAGCATCACTTTCTCTGACCACAGACTAAATTATGTTCCTTATTGTACTTCCCTCATCACTGCATTCTCCTTCAAAGCACTTTATTCATAGGTATTCAAGACCTCTACAATCCTGGTGTGTTGGCATACTCCTGTAGTACCAGTGACTGAGAGTTTGAGACCAGCCTGGGCAACATATTGAGACGTTATCTCAAAAAAATATTTTTTTAAAGAATTCTAGAGAGGGAACAGAAATCTATGAGAACAAGAAGGTCCAGAAAGGTCAGGAATGTAGGCTTGCATTGTGTATATGTGTGTGTGTGTGTGTGTGTGTGTGTGTGTGTGTGTGTGTGTGTGTGTGAAAGAGAGGGAGAAGAGAGGGGGGAAAGGGAGAAGTAGAGAGAAAATATGAGAGAATGAATTAAAGAATTTTCCAGGTATTGGAAAAAGGATAAGCCAAATTAAATAGGTTTGGTACAGCTAGGATTCCAATTGATACAAATAGAAAACACTAAATGATGCAGAAAACATCAAAAGAAGATGGAAGGAATACACAGAGTCATTATACAAAAAAGAATTGGTGGATAACCAGCCATTTCAAGAGGCTGCATATGAAGAGGAAACAATGATATTGAAAGATGAAGTAGAAGTTACCTTGAAGAAACTGGCAAAACACAGGGCTCCAGGAATTGATGGAATACCAATAGAGATGTTTCAGCAAAGAGATACAGCACTGGATATGCTAACATGTTTATGCCAAGAGATTAGGAAAACAGCCACCTGGCCAACGGACTGGAAGAGATCCATAATTCTGCCTATTCCCAAGAAAGAGGATTCAACTGAATGTGGAAACTATTGAATGATATTATTAATATCACAAGAAATCAAACTTTTACTAATGATTATTCAAAAGTGACTACAGCAGTATATAGACAGGGAACTGCTGGAAAATCAGTCTGGATTCAGAAGAGGTTGGGGAACCAGGGACATCATTGCTGATGTCAGATGGATGTTAGCTGAAAGCAAAGAATACAAAAAGATGTCTATGTTTTATTGACTATGCAAATGCCTTTGACAGTGTGAATCATAGCAAATTATGGATAACTCTGCAAAAAAATGGGAATAACAGAGCACCTAATTGTACTCATGAGGAATCTGTACATGGACCAGGAGGCAGTCATTCAAACAGAACAAGGAAACGCTGCTTGATTTAAAGTCAAGAATGGTGTGTGTCAGGGCTGTATCCTTTCACTGTATCTCTTCAATATCTGTGCTGAGAAAATAACCCAGGAGGCAGCTGGACTTTATGAAGAAGAACGTGGCAACAGGATTGGAGGAAGACTCATTAATGACCTGCGTTATGCAGATGACACAACTCTGCTTGCTGAAAGTGAAGATTTGAAATATTTACTGATGAAGATCAAAGAACACAGCCATCAGTATGGATTGCAACTCAACATCAGCAAAACAAAAATCCTTACAACTGGGTCAGTATGCAACTTTCTGATAAATGGAGAAAAGATTGAGGATAGTCAAAATTTTGTTTTACTTGGTTCTATAATCCACAACCGTGGAAGCAGCAGTGAAGAAATCAAAAGATGCATTGGTTTGGGAAAAGCTATTACAAAAGATCTCTTTAAAGTATTGAAAATAAAGATGTCATATTGAAGATGAGGGCTGGGATTTAGCTTAGTGGGTAGAGCGCTGCGCTGCAGTCTCTGAGGTCCCGAGTTCAATTCCCAGCACCACAAAAATGGGAGAAGGGCCTGGCAATCCACTCCCAGAGCAATCCCGAAACAGTCAGCTATTGAAAACCCTATGAGGGTCGCTATGAGTCGGATACGACTCGACGGCACCTAACAACAACAACAACAATTGAAGATGAAGGTGTGCCTGACTCATGCCATGGTATTTTCAGTTGCATCATATGGTTATGAAACCTGGCCATTGAATAAGGGAGACAGAAAAGAGTTGATACTTTTGAATTATGGTGTTGGAGACAAATACTAAATATACCATGGACTGCCAAAAGAACCCACATATCTGTCCAAGAAGTAGTGCAACCAGAATGCTCCTTGGAAGCAAAGATGACTTGGCTGTTTTTGGTATTTTGGACATGTGGTCAGGAGGGACCAATCCTTGGGGAAGGATGCCATGTTTGGGAGAGTGGCAGGTCAATGAAAAAAAAGGAAAACCCTCAAGAAGATGGATTGAAACAGTTATCTACAACAATGGGCTTAAATATAAATAAGATTGATCGTGTGCCTGGTGCAAAATCAGGGAGTGTTTTGTTCCATTCTACATAGGGTCTCTGTGAGTCAGACCCAACTAGATGGCACCTAACAACAGCAACAACAGAAAAGCCGTATCTGTCACTAATTCCCTTTATTCTACTTCCTCTGTCACTGCTCATATTTTCATTTAAAAACTCCCATTTGTTTGGGGAGCATGACAGACATTCCTTGCAACCTAACTATGTACAGATGTGTGCCATGTGTTGTGCATATGCCATTTATTGTTCAAAATGACCAATGAAGTACCATGACCTAAGTTATACAGATAAAAATCACATCTTTGCTTACATGATATAGCATCTACACTAGAGAGATCAATTTTTTCAAGTAAAAAATGTTTTGGTAAAACATGAATCTGCAGAATCCAAAAATCACCAGAGGATAATGAGGAGTGTGGTATGATGTGAGATGCGTGCACTGCATACTCACACTCCACTCAAAAGGCTTTGCGGCGACACAGTTTCATGGTTCCTATGCCCATGTGTTGTTGTTTATCTCCTGTAGTTAAAATTTGTGACTTTGGAAAATAGGCATGAAACTGAACAGTTAAATACATTAAAGCCTTCAAAGAACAGACTAGCTTTCTTGGCTTGCTGCATGACAGCATGATGCTGAGCTGCTAGGGAGAGATGACTACCTCAAGGACACTAAGGAAAACGTCCTGAAAGCAGGAACACCCAGTGTCAACTCAGAGCCTCCTTAATCTGCCACTTGTGAGGATAGGAAAAAATGGGGGCACAGCAGATTATGAATATTTCATGGCAAGAATATTCTGGGAAAGAACATCGGAATCCAATCAAATCAAGGTGCTTCTACAATTTTGTCTCCCTTACCTTCATGTTCTCAATGCTCCCCAACCTCAGCTGATTCTCTTGTATTGGCTATCAGCCCTGACCTGCCAAACTGCCACCCTGGGGCAACATGGAGGACATTGGGCTTGATGTCTACTTCTCAGAACAAAGACCAGTGCTAGAAGAAGTGATTTCTAGGAGAAAATAAAGAAGATTCTGGGGGCCATATTAATAAAAGGATAAAGCACGGGCTTAAAAATTATGCTAGTGGAAAATCAAATCTTTTTCTATAATTCTACCACATTGAGGTAAAGGCATTCAGAAAGATTTTACTGGATAGGATATGTAGGTGGAGGGTGGCAATGAGAGAAAGACAGGAAATAGGAAAGCTGTGGAGATGCATCACCTCAATGGAACATTTAAACCTGCATTGCTACCTATGCTGCTCTTGCACGCCTGGGGCCTCTTACTCCACCAGGTTTCTCCTCCTCCATGATTATCACCTACTACCATACTAAACAATTTTCTTATTTATGTTGACTGTTTCCCTCCATTATTCTGTAAGGCCCACTAAAAACAGAACTTCTCTATTGTGTTCACTGGTATATTCCAAGTGTTTAGAGCAATGCCTGTCACAGTGTGTTATTCTTAGGTGCCATCAAGTCGGGTCTGCAATGTTGTTGTTAGGTGCCGTCCTCTGCAGTGTAGATGTGAGTAATTTGTAAAATGAGTAAATAAAAATGAAATGGCTGAAAGTGGAAGCCTATTAAACATGAGAGAGGATAGGAATTCCACATCAGTACATGGACTACATACCACCCAATCAGAAGAAGAAAGTGCTCTGTGCTCTCCTAATGAATGGGACAGAGCTGGCAACACACATCACTTTATTGACAGGGGAGTTCAATTACCCAGATATCATTAGGAGCTTGGGAACTTTAAAAGTGACACAGGATACATTTATACCTTGCAATAAAGTCACCTCTCAGAAGGTTGAACTAATAAGAATAGTAAAAAAACCTAATTTTGGATTACTAAGTAACAATAATCAAACAAATATGAAACATAATATAATAATAAACCCAACCAATGAAATCTTTACTTGCCAGCTGCAAGAAGAAAACATCAAGAGGAAATTTTTTAGAGAAATAAAGAAAGTTTACAGTAAGTTCATTTTGTTTCCATTCCTTCTTAACATGAAGCATACTAGAAAACCCAAAGTAGCATGAAAGATTGGAAAACCTAGATTGATTAAAGACCACCTCGTTCTTTTAAATGAGGTCAAGTTTGCAAGCTCAGTTACTTTACATATCAAGTCACTGAAGCAAAAGAATTACTCCTGGCGATTTTTTGAGGAATGATGGGAATTTGAAAGAGATAACTTAAAAGAATATCTTGAGTTTTGCTACAAGAGGAAAAGTATAGCTTTGAACTTACAGAATAACAAATATGAAGGGTACCAAAAATACATACACATTTTAAGAGAAGTTATCTATTACTTTTCAAAGTTGAATTGAATTATGGTAGCAATGTGTAGTATGATTGTTCACTCTAAATGTGGCATTGATCAAATGAATGCTAGCACTACACATTGTTAAAACAGCAAAATAGGAGATTTTCACCCCAAGATGCGTACACAATTTTTGGCATCCTCTGTCTAATACCAATCCCCACTGAAATTCTAGAGGACTGTGTTATTTATGAGCATTTAGAAGGGATAAGCATTTACTTAAAAAGTCATTTTCAATGATATCAGAAATGTAAAATAATGTATTTTCTTTTTTTGATCAACTTAGTACTTAAGTAGAGATTGTGGGAATTGGGCATTTATTTTCATGGTTACATTTTGAACAAGGCAAGAAGTCCTGAACAAAGTAAATTCCAACCTTATTTCCAAATGCTATTTCAGGGAAATGAAGGGAAAACTGGCTCAACCCTCTGCAGAACAGATTTGAGCGAGCATCCTCCACCTGGGAACTAAGCAATCCTCTGATATGTTCTCCATTTGGTGAATATTTGTTGTTAGAGAAATCTGCCCTAAATTCAGGATCTCAGTAACTTCTGAATATTCATTAGGGTTTTATCATTCTCTCAAATGTAGATGTATTTTAATGAAAAATGTACAAAAAGTAAGAGCTAATTTCAGGGGCAGTAGGACGATGTTGAAGCTAAAGAAGCAGCATATATTATTTATATTTGTATTTGGGAGAAGGACCCAGCAGCCCACTTCCAAAACAATCAACCATTGAAAATCTTATGAATAACAGAGAAGCACTGACAATAGTACCAGACATGGCACAGTGTCCTGTAGTGTTTCGTCTGTTGTACATAGGGTCGCTGTTAGTCAGACCTAACTCAACAGCACCTAACAAATATATTCCCATCAGATTGAGGACTGACACCTTCCATGTTATAAAAGTTTATCAATGTGTGAACATTGAGTGCCCAGGAAAGTTTCCTGACTCTTCTTAGTCAAGAAAATTTAGCTATAGTACACATCATTTAATTGAACTTATTAAAGGTGTCTGATAGTTCAAGGAGAATGATATATGTTTGAAGTTTGATTTATAAAGGTCCAGGTGGCATAAGTTTACATTATCTTTCCATGTACATTTTAGATTCAGAGTTTGCAAATTTGTTCCTTAGTAATCATTTTTTCAGTCCATGAACCAATAAAATGTAAATTATAAAATTAAATCCGTGAATACCCAAAATATATATAATCGTGCCTAATATGTATTCTTCTACATAATTCTGCTGAGGTTTGTGCTCTAAATCATTTTCCTTTATCTTTTCCAAATAACATTACAAGGTTGTAAAAACTCAACTTTTCTCACATTTACTTATCCCTCTTTTCAATTACATTACAAGAATCAGTGATGTAAAATATAAAATATTTTGAAGAATTTATTTCTACTTTTCTTTAGTTCTTTGTAAATTGCCTGTTAGGGTATGTGTGTTAGGTGCCGTCGAGTCGACTCCGACTCATAGCGACCCTCACGGGTTTTCAATGACTGACTGTTTCGGGATTGCCTTGGGAGTGGGTTGCCACGTCCTTCTCCCATTGTAAATTGCCTGGCATGGGCAAAACTCAAAGCCAGTAGTTCTTCAAAGCAACAGTTCTTTCCTTTAGAGGATTATTCATTCATTTTTAAACATTAATATATGTTTGTTGTTGTTGTTAGGTGCCGCCAAGTCGGTATCTGACTCATAGCGACCCTCATAGGGTTTTCAATGGCTGATTGTTTCGGGATTGCCTTGGGAGTGGATTGCCAGGCCCTTCTCCCATTTTTGCAGTGCTGGGAATTGAACTCGGGACCTCAGAGACTGCAACGCAGCGCTCTACCAACTGAGCTAAATCCCAGCCCAATATATGTTTAATATATGCTAAATACTGGAAGTAATCGTTTTAACTCTCTTATTAATTTTAATACTGTATTTGGCACATTAAATCAAACAATGTGTGTAGCTTGTTACTTTAATAAGTACCTTGTTTTTAAGTATTTCTGTTACAAACATTTTGCAAATAAAAGCTGAGTAAGGGAGCAGCTGTACAAAAGACAGTGATAGCAAAAATTTTTAATTGTTATAATTTGAGAGGCTGCCACAAGATTGACATGCAGAGCTTCCAGAATCTACATAGCAAGTGGGGTTGGAGTCCTTTCCAGATGTTATTTCCCTGGCCTGTGCACCTCTGCAGCAGACCTGCCCTGAGATGAGACATTCCTTTCTTAGGTCACATAATCATGTAACAGGTGGCACAATTCCATAACTGACATTCAGGTGTGCAAATAAAAACATTTGCTTTAGATTTCATCTTCTTCATAATGCCCTCATTCCAAAGAATAAGTCAGGGAATGATTTATCCTAATCTAGTGAATTTGGTTGGGCTAGGGTTTAACTCAGTTGGTACAGTGCTTACTCTGCATGATCTGAGGCCCTGGGTTCAATCCCTAGGACTGTGCAAAAGGACAAAGGATTTGGCAGCCCACTCCTGAAACAACCCAAAACAATCAGTTATTGAAAACCCTATGAATACCAATGAGGCACTGATACAGTGCCAGGCATGGCAAAGTGTCTGGGAGGTGGGGTGGGGGGGGTTTCCTTCTATTGTACATTGGGTCGCTATGAGTCAGACCCAACTTGGGGGCACTTAACAACAACAGTGAACTGGGTACACGCCAACATTCAAAGCAATCATGTTAGGAAACTGTCACTGCTGGATGACTCTGTTTCTCACATTTTCTCCTCATCCCTTCACTTATGTCTAAAATGGCATTTCAATATGGTGGATGTTGCCTTGGGGCAGTAGGGTAGCCTAGAGTCTTAGATCCAAATATTTTTCCTCCAGGTATTGTCTCTGAGACCTTGAAATTAATCCCTCTCAATCAACATGCTATTACTGATGTGGAGGAAACATGTTTGCTTAAAGCAAAATACCTTTGCTGGTTTTCATGACTCGTTGGGTTGACTGAGTGGTCCTGAGGAACAAGGCCATGCCAGACTGTATTGGTACCTGAGGCAAAAGGAAAGATTGGGAATATTTACTCATCGTTATTTAAAATTTTGATATTTTCTTCATTATAGATTTTTTATTCACTTTTACTTTTTGAACTATTGCATTCAATCCAATCTATTATTATTTCTGAGATTTTTTGATGCCTCTCTTTTCTCACCCTACCCCGGCCCTGTTGCTGAGGTTTGGGTTCACTCTTTTCTACAGTCAGCTGAGATTAACTAGGAGTTGGCTTGTATATCACGTACTTTGCTGAGATTTACCACTACTTTTCCCTCTCTTGTCATTTCCTCACCGCCTTGCTAGTCCCCTTCCCCTCCAAATAATCCCCTTTTTACTTTTAGTTCATATATATATATGCATGTATATTATACATTTACATCATATACATAGATATTTTTGTTTTCTAAGGAACCTCTTTACAGATTTCTGTTGTAATTGCACTCATTCATATACCCAGTATATAAAGGTTCCTTTTTCCTTGCATCTTCCCCAGCATTTGATGGTGGTGGTTTTCTTGAGAGGGCCATTCTGACTGGAGTGGAATGGAATCTCAGTATAGTTTTGATTTGCATTTCCCTGATGGCTAAAGATGGTGAATATGATTTTTTCCTATACTTATTGGCCATTTGTACTTTTGAGAATTATCTGTTTAATTCATTGGTCCATTGATTGATTGGCCTATTTTTGTTTTTTGGTGTTTAATTATTTTAGTTCTTTCCATATTCTAGGTATTAATTCCATGACAGATATATAGCTGACAAAGATAGGCTCTTTCTTCACTCTATTAATTATTTCCTTTGCTGTTCAGGTTTTTATTTCATGCAATCCAATTTGTCAATTCTCATTATTATTTCCTGGGCTATTGGAGTCCTTTTTAGAAAGTTCTTGCCTATTCCTATACCTTTGAAGTGTTTTACTTGTATTTTTCTCCAGAAATTTCAGGTTTTACATTAAAGTCTTTTACTCATTTTGAATTGATTTTTGTACAGAGTAACAGAAACGGATCCAGTTTAGTCCTTGTGTATGTGGATATCCAACTTTCTCAACACTATTTGTTGAAGAGGTTCTCTTTCTCCAATGGGTATTTTTGACATCTCTATCAAAAAACAGGTGGCTTTAGTTGCCTGGGTTTATTTCTGGATCCTGTATTCTATTCCTTTGGTCTATGTGTCTGTTTTCGTGACAGGACCATGTTGTTTTTGTTACTGTAGCTGTGTGGTATAATTTGAAATCAGATACTGTGATACCACCTGCATTGCTCTTTCTGTTTAGGATTGCTTTGGCTATCTTTTGTGCCTCCATGTGAATTTTAGGATTGTTTTTTCTGTGTCTGTGATGAATGTCATTGGAATTTTGATGGGAGTTTCATAGAATCTGTGGATTGCTTTCAGTTATTTGGCTATTTTTACAATATTAATTCTTCCAATCCATGAACATGGGAAGTCTTTCCATCTTGTGATATCTTCTTCAATTTCTTCAGTGTTTTAAAGTTTTCATTGTAGAGGTCTTTAATCTCCTTGGTTAATTTCTTTCTAGGTATTTTTTTTCTTGTGAATGGGATTGTTTTCTTGATTTTTTTCTCAATTGTTCATTATTGGTATATAGAAATGCTACTAATTTAAATATTAATTTTGTATTTGGCTGCCTTGATGAAAGTGTACCAGATGTAAGAGTTTTCTGGTGGCGTCTTTAGAGTCTTTTGATAGTATCATATCACTTCCAAATAAGGATAATTTGATTTCTTCCTTTCATATTTGGCTCCCTTTTATTTCTTTTTCTTGTCTATAGGTATACCTAACCTAGTGTCCAATATTGTCAGAACCTGGAAGCTAAGCAGGGAAGGGCCTTGTTTGTACATGGGTAGGAGACTGCCTGGGAATACCAGGTGCTGTAGGCTTGGGGAAAAGACCTGGTAGCCCAATCCCCAAACAATTAGCCATTGAAAACCCTATGAGTAGCGGAGAAGCACTGACATAGTGCCAGGCATGGCACAGTGTTGGGTAGTGTTTCTGCACAGTGTTAGGGAGTGTTTTGTCTGTTATACACAGGGTCACTATGAGTCAGATCCAATTTGACAGCACTAAACAACAGCAACAACAAGGATTCAACAACTATATTGAATTAGAGTGGAGAGAGTGGACACTCTTACTGCTGATTTCAGAGGATATATTATCAGTTTTTTTCCCCATGTAATATAATGTTGGCTATAGATTTTTTTGTACATAACCTTATGTTCCTTCTAGTCATAGTTCCTTCAGGATTTTTATCATGAGGGGAAGTTGAGCATTGTCCAAGGTCTTTCAGCATCTATTGAGATGATCATGAACTACTGTCCCTACATAAATTTATTTGCTGTATTACGTTTACTGATTTGCATATGTTGAACTATCCTTACATTACTGGAATGGAACCAAACTGATCATACCATATGATTTTCTTAATGTGTTAGATTCAGTTGCAAGTATTTTTATTGGGAATTTTTATGTCTAAGTTCATCAGGGAAGTTGATCTCAGTTTTCTTTCTTTTTGCATGTGTGCATGTTCTTATCTGGTTTTGGTGTCAGGGTGATACTAGCATTATAGAATGAGGTTGGTAGCATTCCTTCAATTTTTATTTTATAGCACAATTTAAGTAGCATTGGTGTTAATTCTTTAAAGACCTGGTAAAATTTGACAGTTAATTGGTCAGGTCCTAGGTTTTTCTTTGTTGAGAGACTCTTACTGCTTCAATCTCACTATAGATTTGTTTACATTGTTTATATCCTCTTGGTTTAATTTCAGTAGGTCATATATATGTCTAGGAATTTATCTATTCCTTCTAGATTTTCCACTTTTGAGGAATATAAATTGCCAAAATATTCCTTGATGATCCTCTGAATTTCATTAGTATCTCTTATAATGTCCCCTTTTTAATCTCTAATTTTATTGAGTCTTTTCTCTCTTTGTTTTGGTTAATTTGGCTAAAGGTTTGTTAATCTTGTTTGTCTTATCAGAGAGCCAGCTCTTTGTTTCATCAATTCTTTGTATTTTTTGAGTCTCCATTTCATTAATTTCTGCTCTGTTATTATTATTTCTTTTCATCTATTAATTTGCAATTTTGCTTGTCCAGGTTTTTCTAAGGCCTTGACCTATATCATTGAGTTATTAGTTTTAGTTCTTTCTGATTTTCTGAGAGGAATTTGGTGATTCCTGTAATTTTTTGTCTGTTTTCTTAGTTGTTTTAAATATTATGGTTTTTATTTATTTATTTTTGCAGTATTTGAAGGTTGGACCCAAGGTCTTGAACATATTTTGCAAGTGCTCTACCACCGGGCACAGCTCCAGCCCATTTTATTTTTTAATTTGTGTCAGGGCCTCTCTAAGTTAGGCAGGCTGCCTCTAACCCTGAATTCTTTTTTTTTATTATTGGAAATTTTTAATGTACACCTTAATGTAATTCATTCTGACATGCTTTTCATTGTGACATTTCCATATATGCATGTTGTTGTACATTATTCATATAGGTTCCCCCTTACCTTCTTGTACGCTTCCCCCACCCCATGCCACCCCCCATCAAAGACTTCTCTACCATCTACAAGTCTTTTTATGGTAATATTTTTCTATATATCCTTGGGTTCCAGTTCTGTTTAAGATAGTAACTTTTCCTGCAATGAACTTTCTTTTTACCTTGTCAGAACTATTACATGCATTTTCTAGACCATCTATAATAATACCATTCTTAGCTTTTTTCTTTCTTTTATTATGATCTGATCTTTGTATAGGATTTTTTTCCCTCTTATAATTTTGATTCATCTCCCACATATGAGTGAGAACATGTGGTGTTTCTCTTTCTGAGCTTGTGTTTGTTCACTTAAAATAATTTTATCCAATTCCATCCATTTTGCTGTAATGGCCTTATTTCATTGTTTTTGATTGCTGAGTAGTACTTCATTGTGTGTATGTACCATAGTTTTCTTTATCCATTCTTCTGTTGAATGGCACTTTGGTTGTTTCCATATCCTTGCTATTGTGAAAAGTGCTGCATTGAGCATGGAGATGCAGGTGTCTCTGTGGTATGATAACCCATCTCCCTTTGGGTAAATTCCCAATAGTGTTATAGCTAGGTCATAGGGTAGATCTATTTTCAGCTTTTTAAGATACCTCCATATTGATTTCCACAGTGGCTGGACCAATTTACAGCTCCACCAACAACGTAAGAGTGTTCCCTTTTCTCCACAACCTCGCCAGCATTTGTTGCTATTTGTTTTATTGATCTTGGCCATTCTTAATGGTGTAACGTAAAATCTCAGAGTTATTTTAATTTGTGTTTCCCTAATGGCTAGGGATATTGAGCATTTTTTCATGTGTTTCATGGCGTTACAGACCTCTTCATTTGAGAACTGTCTACTCAGTTCCTTTGCCCATTTGTGTATTG
>VMDO01007007.1:5828-95035 GCA_007922755.1 Pedetes capensis | reverse complement strand
AAAAATGAGGGACATGATGACAAAGATTAAAAAGACAATCTGAAAAACCTAATATCACTAAATTTGAAAATGGCAAAATGGATAAATTCTTTAAAAAGTTAATTTGATAAGAAATCCAAAAATACGGCAACACTAAAATTAATACAGTTGATCAATAATTTACCATATTCCCACAAAGAAACACCAATACATGACGGTAAGATCTACCAAATTATTTAAGGTGCATGTAATATTAATACTACAAACACTGATCCAGAAAATAGAAAAAGAAAGAACACCCCAGCTCATTTTCTGAACCTAGTGGTAAAACTTGATCCAAAAACCAGTGGTCTCCAAAAGAAAGGAAAATTAGAGCCAAAATCTCTCTCAAAAACAATTATACCAAAACAAAACATGAGTGAACCAAATCCATCTGTGAATATTAAAAGGTAAAATTATGACCAATTTGGGCTTATCCCAGGAATGGATATTATATAAGAAAATCAACACTTTAACAGATTATAGGAGAAAAACCATACAATCATTCCAAAAGGTACAGAATAACAACATCAGCTGAAAGGTAATAGTATCTCTTCATGATTTTTAAAATTCTCGGTAAACTAGGAATAAAGAACATGAAATTGTGTCTTCAGAAACTCATGGCAAACATGGTGCTTGGTGACAAAAGGTGGAAGTATTTCTCTCATATGAGCAAGAGCAAGATCGCAACCATGCCTGCTATTGTCCCATGGCACTGCAACTACACAGAGCTTATGCTGTGCCACATAGGGTTCTAAGTGCTTTGCACATAGGCAATGAACAAGGAAGGTGGGAGGGTTCAAGATCCCCAACCTACTATACTTTCCCAGCAACTGACTACATTTCTGGTGAGTGTGACTACCACTAACGTCTCTGGAGGAGCTGTTCAAGGGAACACCACCACCTCCCAGGAATTTCAGCAAAGCAAAGGAAACCTTGTTCATTGTGCCAGATTAGCTACAGAGTGAGTCTGATGAAATGATGGCTTGCACCCTTTGGAATTGGACTGGCTTCATTTTCTGAAAACAGTGATAGCAATCTGCTTCCCAGCAGATCACTGAGAGAAAATGCATCTGTGTGTGGTCAGTACTTTCTGGTCCTTTAAGGAAAAACAGCATAAACACTGCAGTACTGTACCTCCCATTTAGCTGACTCTTTAAAAGCATCTTTGAGGAGGTCATATGGAAGCACAACTAGTAAAACTTAAGGCACCCAAAGGATTGGTTATACAGATTCATTTTTCTTTTACTATATACCCTGTCTTTTCTAGCCCCAGAAATATAAGGCATCCTGATATAAAGAAGAGAGAAAAAGAGAAAGGAAGAAGAATGATTCAATAAGCTAAGGAAAAGTAAAGCAACAACTATTTCTTCTTTGTACTTAACCTTTTACAAAGTTTCATATTACCAATGTTGGGAAATAGATCATATTCTGCCTGGTCCAATAAACATGTGTTAACCACCTATTACTTGCTAGGCACAGTGGTGGGTGATGTGTATAGAGATGAAGAGAGCATTAGGTGTTCTCCAGCAATTTTGAGCTTAGTAGGAATTAGGAGCATGTGTATACCTCAGACAACTGGAAATATGTTTTACAGACATCTAAACACAGATCAACAGATACTTTAAAAATTATGTGAATATTGTCTATAAAAAGTTTAACACCAGAATGAATTTTCTGTCAGTATTGTAAATCTAGCCTTGGTTCCTGGGCTGGAATTTAGTTCAGTTGGTAGTGCACCGCTCTGCAGTCTCTGAGGTCCCGAGTTCAATTCCCAATACCACAAAAATGGGAGAAGGACATGGCAACCCACTCCCAGGACAATCCCGAAAATAATCTGCCATTGAAAACCCTGTGAGGGTTGCTATGAGTCAGTCACGACTCTACGGCACCTAACCACCACCACCACCACCACCACCCTTGGTTCCTAATGAACAGAAGCAGAGGGATCAGACTATAACACAAATCAATAACTTGAAAGATAGTAAAAATATGATTAACTTGTAGTAAAAAATACCTATATTCATGTCCTGATATTTTATTTATACATACACATATCTGTCTGAAAACATATTGGTACAGGAAAATGCTTTTCCTAAAAAGCTGGATTGTTTATTATCAACATTTTTCAAGCTCAGCTGCACACAGAGGCTTGGTGACCTGAGCCTGAGGGGTACAATGCAGACTCTGACCAAAGACAGCTGTCATGCCTAAAAAGATAATCAATAATGAAGGACAAAACAAAGAATGTCTATTCTCAACCTGCTGCTAGTCCTAACAGAATTTTGCCAAGTTGGAGGAACTTGATTGTTCTAAATAAACTAATGACAGCTAAGATGTATTGAGCATTTATTTTACAGTGCGCTCTATGCTAAGCACTTAATTGATATAATCTCCTTTTAATCTGACGGTGTAGATTTTGTCCTTATAAATGTCTGAATGTAAATTCTGGACAAGTACTTTTGCTTTCCTCCTATTAGCAGTGGTCGAGCCTAAACACTACATCCTTTATGTCAGAAAGCAGATCTGGAACTTATAATTATCACAAACCTCTGCTCATACCTTCTTCTGTCCCCAAAGCTTCCTATGAGCAGTTGTAGTAAAGCCAGGGGCCCCTAGATGTATCTAACTTTTCCCATTGCTTTCTGATGAATTTTGTGTGAATGCAGCAAAAGACACAATGTCCTTTTAAATAAACTATGAGACAGTCCAAGAAGGGAAGCTTTAATAACGAACAAAAGTCATAAAAGTGGGAATACTATACCAGTGTGAATGTTAAATCACTTTCTCGAAAACAATCCAGGGGTATTGCTTGAAATTTCAAAAGTACATTTCTTTCAACCCAGTAATTTTCATATGTAAAGCTTTTTTTTTTCCTTAGCTCAATCTAAGAAAACGTGTGCACAAAAATTTGTGACCATGGAAATGGAACAGAATATCTAATAGTAGCAAGAAATTTGGAAATGATCTAAATTTCCAGTAAGGGCACAATGGAGAATTTCATCTAAGGATAGGATGTTGTTGTTGTTGTTGTTAGGTGCCCTCAAGTTGAGCCTGACTCACAGTGACCCTATGTACAGCAGATTGAAACACTTCCTCATTCTGTGCCAGGCACATGATCTTATTTACATTGAAGCCCATTGTTGCAGACCCTGTGTTAATCCATCTGGTGGAGGGTTTTCCTTTTTCCATTGACCTGCCAAAGGATAGCATATGATAATTCTTTGTTATGGGGCTTGCTCTGCGCACTTAGGGTATTCACCAGCATCTCTAGCCTCTATGTAGTACATTGTAGTAGCAAAAATCATTTTCAGATGTTATGACATACCTCCTGGGAATGAAAATTGTCCTGGACTAGAATCACTGTTATAGAATATTTATTGTCATGAGGAAATGTCTGCAATAAGCCAAAAGATCAAAGAAGACATAAAGCATTTTGACAAATGTGCCTATCTGCCTTCAATGCCTCCCATAACCCCCCAAATTTTAAAAGAAGGACTGGAAGTATATGTGCCCACACACTATTAATTAAAAATATTTCTGGGTGGTAAGACTAAGTTTTTCACATTTTTTTGGTATCATATATCCAACCTTTCTGATTGAATTTGAATTTTTTTACCTTAAGGCACATAATAAGTAGCCTATAGAAGCAACCTTGGCAGCCTGCAGAATCAATGTCACAGTGGGTCTGCCTCCAAAGCAGAGTCAATGGCTAAGGACTACAGTGTAATTACTGAAACATCTTTCAAAGGAAGGCAGGTCCCCTTCCCTGCAACACGAGGCCCATGCTGCAGAAGTAAGGAAGCGTGCAGTCACCGAGAGTGGGGCTCCCTGGCAGCTGCTCCGCCTGACCCAGCCAACACATTGGTGCAACTGCTCAGTCTTGTCTGAAAATGTAGGAGTCTTTGGACTTAGCCCCTAGACAACGCGAAACAAGTCGATAGAAAAGCAGTCTTCCTGTGGTATTGTGTGTGACAAATTTACCCAATAGGAGTGTTTGTGTGTGAGGAAATGTGGAAAGGAGCTAAACAGTCAGCATGTGTGAGGCATTTGAGTCTAAAGATCACAGGCACCATTCCCTCTATCAAGTGTATCCTGCCTCAGTTTTCTCTGCTGTGTTTTCACATATTTCCAGAAACATCTTTACTTGGCAATGAGGTCCTTTTGAAAACTAGGCCCAAATGAAGAAGGATCCAATCCCTACTTGGAGACAACCCTTGGGCCTCACAGATAGGTCACCTTTTCTGTGGCACAAAATGAAGTTCCTAGATTACAGGGAGGACATGTTAGTAAGAAAGGAGAGCATCAGGGACAAAGAACAAGATCATGCTGTGCCTGGTGTCCAGTCTACCCAGCTTGGCCACAACCCTAATTTTGACTTAGTCCAACTGTAAATAAGTCCTTCAAATATAGCTCACTAGGGCTGGGCATGGTCATTCACACGTATAATTCCAGAGACTTGGGAGGCAGAGGCAGAAGGATCGCAGGCTTAGGCCACAGGCAGCCTGTGTAACTTAGTGAAACTGTGACGCAAGATAAAAAATAAAAAATAGGCTGGGGGTTCAAGTCGGTGGTTGTGGGGTGTCACCCTGCCACTGCACTCACTCTGGCCATGAGCGGGAACCAGCCACCAAAGACTCATCATCTGGTGAGGGGAAGCTGAGCACCAGAGAAAGGAGGCTTATGCCCACAGCTACTCTTCCAGTCCCTAGGGACAGCTTGGAGGTTTATGCCCACGAGGGCTCCTTGCTTCTTTCTTCCAGTGAAGACGCCGACTCCAAGTGCTCAACTCAGCACAGCTCTTTATTGCTTCATCTGTCCCAGTTGGTGGAATGGACCCTGACTGCTCTTTGCACTGCCCTTATATCCTCTTCAGGGGCTAGCCAGGGACCAATCAGAGGCTGCCACTCCACATGGACATTGGGCAATCAGGGGATATATGCAAATTTGGTTTTATAAAAATGACCAATTAAGGGTGGTTCCTGAATGATCCAATCAGGAGCTGTTTGGTGGTTTGGAAACAGCCAATCAAATGCCAAGGGGTCTGAGGAGAGGAGTTGGACACCAGCACCATCTTTTGAAGCTGATGCCCAGGGGTTCCCAGGTATAGGGCAAAGGTTACTGCCTAGGGAACAAGCCTCAGACCTCCAAGTGGGCCTAGATAGGCCCTGGGGTGAACTGCCTCTCTAGACAGTGCCCTACAAGTGGTAGAGAATTTGCAAAGCATACATGAGGCCCTGAGTTCAACCCCAAGTACCACAAAAAAAAAAAAAATCCCTCACTAGAATAAACAACTGTATCCAGAGATTCTATCTAAATGTGACCTTCCAAAGATATTTTCCACATATCAAATGTTTACTCCTAATTAGCCACGTTTCTAGGGAAGTCAGCTGTAAGAAGCTGTGGTAATGCTTTCTTCTGAGTAACTTTTAAACCCCAGCATTCTTAAACAACATGACTAAATGCTTTCCACTGTGGTTGTTATTTCCCTTTTTAAGTAAAAATCTTCTAGATTTCTTATTACAAAAATGCCACGTTTACTTAGAATCCATATAAATGTGAAAGTACTTTTTACTCATGAGGATAATACATGCATATTGGATGTGTGTAGCTTTTACAAGACAGGCTACAAAACTGTCATAACTGTCATATTACTCGTGGGCTTGACAACCTGGATGATTCTCAATCTTCCTAGGGTGGATTGAGAATTAGAGTGCTCAGGGCTAGTTCCCAATGAAGCATTAGGACACTTGCCAAAGGTGCTTAGGGATAACTCTAAGTGATACTGGAGGCAGGGTAACTGTGTCCCTGAGCATTGACCCAGGGTGGGATCTTCTCCCTAAGAAGAAGCTGTCACTGTTTGTGGGATTTGTTGTTTTGTTTTTGGAGATGAGAGTGCACAAAGAATGATTAAAGAAGAAAAACTAAAACTGAGAAGAATCAATAAAAGTAATATATGTTTTCACAATGCTGTTAGAAGGCCAAGTGATTATCAAGGGAGCCAACTCCTTAGCATGTTCCTTCTTAAGGAATTCAGTGCAGAGCTGAACCCAGAGGATGTTTTCCCCATCTGCCAAAAAGAGAATAGATTTTTTTTCCCTGCCAAGTTTGAAGTGTAGAATTAAACTCATTAAGCTTTTATAGATCTCACTTTTATCTCATTCCGATTTTTCTTTTTGGAACAGATAATGTGACTTTTTAAAAGGAATGTTAAACTATGGAGTGCTCCATGAATTTAATGTGACCTTGATAGCTCCACAGGACCTGGTTAAAGAGTGTACAAGAAAGCTTAGCCTTGCTTGCTCTCAGGAAAACTGAGTAACCTTGAAGGAGAGAGGTTGGGGTGATCAGAAAAGCCAAGCTTACATGGCAGGTTATACTTTGCAAAGGTCTCTGCTCCTTCTTAATTGGTTCTGAGCCTTGTAATCTCTTGAGAACACTGAGGAAAACAATCTAGGGGCTGAGTGATTTGGACCAGGCACATGGGAGGTAGGTGGAACTACACAAAAGTACAGATACCTATGCTGTAAAAAAGCAACCAGCCAAGAAAACCATATAAATATCTAAACCATGAAAACCACAAGAAGGTTGATCACATGGTAAAAGCCAGTTCAGAAAGTCCTAAATATTCTTCTCTTGTTCTACCAGCATGTTCAGGAGTATTTGCTATATAGAACAGATCCAGCAGCTTGCCAGATCATTTTTAAAGCCAAAAAACATTCATTAACAAATAGAATATAAAATATTGAGTTTGCAAGTTAGTGTAAAACTCACAAAATTATCATATTTCACTGGATAAGTACTTTCCCCATGGCCTCACAAATAATGGGAAAGAAACCAATGCTCAGAAACCAGGTCATTTGTGTCATCAAGTATTGACTACTGCAGGTTCTCCATCTACTATGAAAACATGCTCTTACATTAATCCATTGATAACATGTTCCTCTATCAACTCTCATAGAATGTTACATCTTAAAAATTCTTTGTATTGTGCCAGGTGTGGTGGTGCATGCCTGTAATCCCTGCAGCTCAGGAGGCGGGGGCAGGAGGATCACAAGTTCGAGACCAGAGACAGTCTGTGTAACTTAACAAGACCCTGTCTCAAAAAAACTGAAAAAGAAAAATGGGCTGAGGGTGTAGCTCAGTGGTCCAGCATTTGCAAAGCATGCAAGCACAAGGCCCTGAGTTCAAACCCCAGTACCTAAAAAATAAATAAATAAATAATTCTTTGTATTTTAGCAGCTACCATCTTTCTTCTACTGCAACTTGGTATTGATCTCTGTATATGTATTTTTCAGAATAAAAAAATTAACTCTATGTAGAAGACTTAAAGTTTTTTTAGGAGACTCTCCAAACCCAGTGCCAAATGTCCTTCCTTGGTTTTCACTCTCAGACCCACCATTATAGGTATCAGGAGCCTTGATCAGTTTTGCTCATCAGAGTTCCCTCCATGGACATCACCTAAATATTCACATACTAGCCATGTGTCTTTCTAATTAGGCAATTGCTTGTTACTGAAAGTGTGAACAGAAACTTCTGGTTTAAGATGGTGGACTAAAGGCAGCCTCTGTGTGATGTGATAAAACAAAGGAGTTAGAATAGGAAGGACTGGACTCTTTTCCAAAGAAAGATGGCCTAGAAAAGCACAGAAAACACAGAGGAGATGGTGAGATGGTCCCAGACTACAGAATGGAGCTGAGCAGCGAGGGGGAGCAAGCAGAACACATTTTCAGCCATGGCTTCCCATGGGGGAGGTGAAACAGAGCCCTCATCCCGAAAGAGGTAAGCCAGACAGCCCTGACCATCAGACTGGCAGTCCCATAGGACAAGCCCACACCTCTTCAAGCCTTTGAACTCTTCTGGTGACTTGGTGATTCAGTGGCTCTTCCTGACTGGGAGGCTCAACATGAGAGAAATGATTCCTATTCCCACACTCCATGTCTCAGAGGGCTATGATCCTGTGCCAATTTAACAGGAAACCTATTGTGTGAGGCTGAGATGCCCCAGTGGGCCATAAAACAAAGAATTTACCTACCACAACCACAGAATCCTACACAGCAGTAGCAAGCAGTTACAGTGAGGGGGAAGGAAGGTGCTGACACTCAGAGGTTCAGGCAGCAAGGGGCTTGGGAAAGTTGCTCAGAAGCAAGTCTCAACCCCCAAGGAGAGACATTAACTCTATCTCCTGAGAGGAACTACAGAGACTGTCAATTCTGAGCAGTGGTCAGAAAAAAAGACTCCATCCTCCACAGACCACCAACTTCACCTAACAGACACCAAAATTAGAGGGCACAAAAAGAAGCCCCTCTAGTACCTTTTCTTTTTTTTTTTCTCTATCTGTTGTGTTGGGGATAGAATCCATGCCTTTCCAGAGGGTAAGTGCTGTGCCACTGTGCATTGAGCTTTTTTCTTAGTCTTGCTTGGTAATGGGATCACATTAAATTGCACAGGCTTCCTCTCACCTGGGGCTCAAGATCCTCTTGCCTCAGCTTCCAGAAATGCTAAAGTTACAGGGGAGCAAGTCAGTGTCTGGCACTCCTTTTTATTTTATTTATTTAATTTTTTAATCTCTTCTTTTTTCTTTTTTCTATCTTCTCTCTTTTTCTATTTATACTTTAAATCTCTTAGGTTTACTACTTCCCATTGTCTGCTTATTGTATGCTTACCTACTTCTGTTTACATATCTTTTTTCCTTATCATGCAATCATTTATCTTTTACGCCTTTTCCTCCTCCTTCCTAACATTCATTTCCTTTCTAGATTTTCTTTTTTTACTACACCCTTGAGGCATCCTTCTCTCTCCCTTTCTCTGCCCCCAACTTCTTACTTCAGGCTAATACTATTTGTACCTTCACCATAAATATTTTGTAACTTCATAGCTGACTATAAATTATTGCCATTCCTTGGTCTATGGGCATTAGTGTTGCAGCAGTGGGCTGTAAGTGATTTTAAGTGTGTTTCTGTATCTGATTTGGTTGGGTATTGTACCCATCACAGTGGTTTGTCTTCCTCTCTGGGAGTGATACTGGAGATTGTGGTGTTACAAGAAAGCTGCTCACTAAGAAGACCACCAAATAAAATAAGAAGTGATTCTATCCCTACAGATGCACAGATCAGAAATAAGAAACATGAACTAGCAAGGCAATGTTTCTCCTCCAAAAGATTATGATTCTTTAAGTACTCAATTCGAAGATTCTGAAATAGTAGAAATGTCAGGCTAAGAATCTAAAGCTCTACTTGTAAAACTGATCACTAACTTCAAAGAAGACACAAAGAAACAAATGAATGAAGTAAGGAAATCAAATCAGGACTTACATCAGAAATTCACCAGTGTAGAAGACAAAGTCAGAAAAATGGATGAGAAATTCAGAAGAAAATTGATATTTTGAAAAGAAATGTTGGAAATGAAGAACTCAATAAACCAACTAATACACATAGTGGAAACCATCACCACTAGACTAAATGAACCAGAAGATAGAATAACAGGAAAGAAGACAAGTTTGAGGAAATATTACATTCAGATATCAACAAAGAAAAGTAGGAAATAAAAAACCGTGATCATAATATTCAAGAACTTTGGAACATGATCAAGACAACAAACTGAAGAACACCTGGGGTATAAGAAGAAGCTGAGATGGAAAACTAAAGAATAGAAAACCTATTCAGTGAAACTATAGCAGAAAGTTTCCCAAAATAGGGGAAAGAAATGGATATCCAACCACAAGAGGCATTTAGAACACCGAACAGACATGACCACAAAAGAATCTCCCGCAACACACAATAATTAAAATGCTAAGATTACAGAACAAAGAAACAATATTAAAAGCTGCAAGAGAAAACATCCACTCCCTAAAATCTAGAAAAGCATGGAATGATATATTTCAAGCCCTGAAAGTAAATAATTACCGAGCACAATTCTTATCCCATCAGGGCTATCATTTAAAACTGATGGAGAAATAAAGACATTCCAAGAAAAGCACACAATAAAGCAATACAGAACCACCAAGCAAGCATTGCCGAGGATACTTAAAGGAATCCTATATGCACAGGGGCAAGAAAGACAGTCTCCACCACAAGATGACAGGAAAGAATAAACTTCATGGGAAGAACAAACAAACAAAAGAGATCTAGGAAATAATCAGTCATGTCTAACTCTAAAAACCAGAACATCCTGATTATAAATGAGAAAGAAAAGAACAAATAGTATATGACTCCACCAGGAAAACACCCAAGAACCAACAAACCTCTCTTAATAATAACCCTAAATATGTTATTGTTGCTGCTGTTGTTGTTGTTATTGTTGTTGTTGTTAGGTGCCATCAAGTTGGTATCCAACTCATAACAACCCTATATACAATAGGTCAAACACTATTGTCAGTGCTTCTCTGCTATTCATAGCATTTTCAATGGCAGATTGATTTTGGGTTGCCGGGTCCTTCTCCCAAGTGTACAGTATCTGGTGTTCCCAGGTGGTCTCCCATCTAAGTACTAATCAGACCTGACCCTTCTTAGCTTCTGAGATATGATGGGATCAGAAGCCACAGTGTCATGGATACAGGCAACTCTAAATACAGATGGTCTTAATTCTCCAATTAAAAGACAGATCAGCAGACTTGATTTAAAAACAAGATCCAACAGCTTGTTGTCTGCAAGAAACAGGTCTCACTGTTAAGGGCACCCACAGACTGAAAGTGAAAGGATGGAAATTGATATACTAAGCAAGTAGAAGCCAGAAAGAAGAAGGAGGAGGAGGAGGAGGAGGAGGAGGAGGAGGAGGAGGAGAAGCAGCAGCAGCAGCAGCAGCAGCAGCAGAAGCCATTCCTATATCAAAGTTGACTTCAAATTAAAAGTAGTCTAAAGAGACAAAGAGAGTCACTACTTATTAATAAAAGGATCAATCAAGTATAACAATAATAATGATAAATATCTGACCTGAACATCAATATACCCAACTCCCTTTAAAAAGGACTTAAGGGGACAGATAGGTCCAGATACAGTAATAGTGGATGATTTCAATACTCTACTTTCAGCAATAGAGTATCCTGACCAAAAAATAAAAAAGAAAGAAATTTAATAGTTAAACACCAAAACATATCAAATGGACTTAATAGACATCTACAGAACATTCCCACCCCAAAGCTACAGAATGTACATTCTTCTCAGCAGCTCATGGAACTTTCTCTAAAATAGATCAGATTTAAGGCCATAAACCCAGTCTTAGAAAATACAGAAAAGTTGAAATAATCTTGTTTATCTTATCAAACCATAGTGGGATAAAACTAGAAATGAACAGTAAGAGAAATTATAGAAACTATACAAATATATGGAGAATGAACAATACACTCTTAAATGATCAATGGATACTTGAAGAAATCAGAAAGCAAATTCAAAACTTTTAGAATCAAATGAAAATGAAAACTCAATCTACCAGAAGCTTGAGGATACAGGAAATATGATTCTAAGAAGGAAGTTTATAGCTATGAATGCCTACCTTAGAAAATCAGAGCAAGCTCAAATAACTTAATGATTTACCTCAAGCTCTTTGAAAAAGAACAAACAAAACCCCAAACCAGTAGACCGACAGAAATAAAGATCAGAGCAGAAATTAATGAAATTGAGACTAAAATAACAATAAAAATAATTGATGGAACAAAAAGCTGGTTCTTTAGAAAGAATATTGACAAATTCTTAGCCAAAATAACCAAAGGAAAGAGAGTGGACTCAAATTAAGAAAATTAGAGATGAGAAAGGGAACTTCACAACAGATACAAATGAAGTCCAGAGAATCATTAGAGAATATTTTGAAAAATTATGCTCCAAAAGACCAGAAAACTTAGATGAGATGGATAAATTCCTAGACATATATGGCTTGTCACAATTAAATCAAGAGGATATAAACAATTTAGGCCTATAGTGAGCAATGAGATTGACATAGTAAGAGTCTCCCAGTAAAGAAAAGGCCAGGACTAATTGATTCACTGCTGAATGCTACAAGACCTTTGAAGAAGAATTAACACCAAAGCTCCTCAAACTATCTATAAAATGCAAATGGAAGGAATATTACCACACTCATTCTATGAAGCCATTATTACCCTGATATCAAAACCAGATAAAGATACATCAAAAAGAAAGCTACAGACCAATTTCCCTGATGAACCTAGAGGTAAAAATCCTTAATAAAAATGACTGGAATTTAACTTCAACAGCACATTAAAAATATACCATACAACTCAGCTATACCCTTCCTGAGAGAATACCCAAAGGAAGATAAGTAATCATACCACAGGGACACCTGCACTTCCATATTTAATGTAGCACTCTTCACAATTGTAAGGGTATGGAATTAATCATGATGTCCATCAAAACAGGAGTAGACTGAAATTTTGTGGTATATATATACTATGGAATATTAGTCAGTAATAAAGTATGAAATTATGTTATTTGCAGAAAAATGGATGGAGAACACTTTAAGTGAATTACCCAGACTTAAAAAGAAATACCATATGTTCTCACTCATATGTGGGAGATAAATCTAACTTAAGAAAAAAATATGCATTTTTAGATATATATAAATGAACCATACCACCTATCTAAGAATGGAAAATAAAAGCAGATCAGAATGGAGGAGGAGGAGATCAGCAGGTGGGAGTGGAGGTTAGAGAAGGAGTGAAGGGGAAGGGAAACAATGTAAAAGAGTAAAGAGGGAGAGGAAAATCTCAAAATACAGGGTGGAACTACATGAATACACGAAAAATAGGGAGGGAAAACAAAGGCATTGAGAATATAACCCATGATTGCACACAATTTTCATTACCTATTAAAATTCCTACTATTTTTTCTTTTCTTTAGTTTATACTGTTCTGTAAAATGTGTAAGATGATGAACATGTGAGCAAAATTGATTTAATAGTTGCATAATGGATATAGCAAGTGACTTATTATTCTGTGCTCCAGTAATATTTATAAATAAAATTATAAAAATATGATCAAGTTGGTTTCATTCCAGGGATGCAAGGCTGGTTCAACATATGCAAGACAATAAATGTAATGCAGCTTATAAATAGACTTAAAAAGAAAACACATGATCCTATCTATAGATGCAGAAAAGGCCTTTGACAAAGCTCAACATCTATTTATGATAAAAATTTTGAAGAAAGTAGAAATTGAAGGAACACACATCACCAAAATAAAAGGAATAGATAAAAACCCTACAGCCAAATTCATACTAAATAGGAAAAAACTGAAAGTATTTCCTCTAAAATCAGGAACAAGACAAGGGTGTCCACTCTCTCCACTGCTATTCAACGTGATAACTAAACTATTAGCTACAGCAATAAGAGACTGAAATAAAAGGGATCCAAATAGGAAAGGAGAAGTCAAATTATCCCTAATTGTAGATGTTATGATCCTATACTTAAAAGACCCTAAAGCCTCCACCAGAAATCTTAGAGATGACAAATACTCTTAGCAAAGTAGCAGGATGCAAAAATCAACATATGTAAATCCATAGCTTTTCTGTATACCAATAATGACCAGGCAGAGAAAGAAACCAGGAAAACCAGCCCATTCATAATAGCTTTAACACAAAATATTTAGGAATAAACCTAATCAAGGAGGTGAAAGACCTATATAATGAAAACTTTAAAACACTTAAAAAAGAAATCAAAGATGATACCTGAAGATGGAAAAGTCTCTCATGTTTATGGATAAGAATTGTGAAAATGGCAATATTACCAAAAGAAATCTGCAGATTTAATGAAATTCTATTCAAAATCCCAGTGACATTCTTCACAGAAATAGAGAAAAAAAAATCCTAAAATTCAGATAGAAGCACAAAAGACCCTGAATTGCTGAAACAATCCTGAGCACAAAGAATAATGTCAGACGCAATCTTATTCCTGATGTCAGATTACACGACAAAGCCATAATAACAAAAACTGCATAATACTGGCACAAAAACAGACATTTAGACCAATGTAACACAATAGAGCATCCAGAAATATATCTCTGCAGCTATGTTGTTGTCAAGTGTCATCAAGTTGGATTCAACTCATAGCAACCCTATGTAAAACAGAATGAAACACTACCAAACACTGTGCCGTGTTGTTGTTAGGTGCCATAGAGTTGGTATCCAACTCATAGTGACCCTATGTACAACAGGTAAAACATTGTCAGTGCTTCTCTGCTATTCATAGGGTTTTCAATGGCAGACTGATTTTGGGGATTGGGTTGCTGGGTCCTTCTCCTAAGCCTACAGTATCTGGTATTCCCAGGTGGTTTCCCATCCAAGTACTAACCAGGCCTGACCCTGCTTAGCTTCCAAGATCTTATGGGACTGGATGCCACAATGGTACAGCTGCAGGCACACTGTACCATGCACACAATATTTTTTTGTTTGAGCTCAATGTTGCAGACACTGTATTTCTTTTCATTTTGATTTGTGCCAAGCAAAAGGAGGTACCAGGAGCTTTATTCCATTTCCATCGTTAAGGTCAATTCTACTTTGAGGAGACAGCTCTTCCCCAGTTGTTTCTTGAATGCCTTACAGCCTGGAGGGTTCATTTTCCAGTACTACGTTTGACCGTGCTTCTCTGCTTTTCATAGGGTTTTCAATGGTTAATAGTTTCAGCAATGGGCTGCCACGTCCTTCTCCCTTGTCTATCTTAATCTGGAAGCTCAGCTGAAACCTGTCCACCATAGTGACCCTGCTGTTGTCTGAAATACTGATGGGATAGCTTTCAGCATCACAGCAACATGCAAGCCCCCATACCACAATAAGCTAACAGACACATGAGGACCTGATATTCAATAATGGTGCCAAAAATATAAGTTGGAGAAAAGACACCCTTTTCAATAAATGGGGCAGAGAGAACTGGATATCCTCATGCAGAAGAATGAAACTAGATCCCTTTTTTGTACCTTGTATAAAAAACAGTTCAAAATGGATCAAAGACCTTAACGTAAAACTTGAAACTCTGGAACAGCTAGAGGAAAACATTGGGAGAAGGATGGGGCAATCCACTCCCAAAGCAAATCTGAAGTAATCAGCCATTGAAAACCCTATGAGGGTTGCTAGGAGTTCAACCCAACTAGATGGCACCTAACAACAAAAAGGAAAGCATAGGGAAAATATTTCAAGACATGGGCATAGTCAAGGACTTTCTGTGTATGACCCCCAATAGCACAGGAAACAACAGTAAGAACTGATACATAGTTTTGCTTTAAATTAAAAAGCCATTGCACAGCAGAGGTTAATTATAAATGAAAAGATACTGTACAGAATGGGAGAAAATCTTTGTCAGCTACACATCAGATAGGGGATTAATATCTGGCATATATAAAGACCTCAAAAAACTAAACCCCAAAACAGCAAAGTATCCAATCAAAAAATGGGCAAAAGAACTTCTCTAAAGAAAAATTCAAATGGCCAATTATCATATGAAGAAATGTTCAACATCCTTAACCACATCTACATTGAGATACTATCTTATGCCGATCAGAGTAATTAGCATCAATAAAACAAACAGCAGCAAATTCTGGCAAGGAACACTTATACAGTCCTGGTGGGAATGTAAATCAGTGCAGTCACTATGGAAATCAGTGTGGAGGTTCTTCAAAAAACTAAAAATAGAACTACCATATGACCTACCTCTACCACTCCTGGGTATACATCCAAAGGATGGTAAGTCAATATACCATAGAGATACCTGCTTATCCATGTTTATTACAGCATTATTCACAATAGCCAAGATATGGAATCAACCTGGTGTCCATCAACAGATGGGTGGATAAGAAAATAGTGAGATATATATATAGATAGATAGATATAGATATAGATATAGATAGATAGATAGATAGATATAGATATCAGGGAGTTTTATTCAGCCATAAAGGACAAAATCATGCTATTTTCTGGAAAATGGATGGAATTAGAGATCGTCATTTTAAGCAAAATAAGCCAGACCCAGAAAAACACATATCACATATTTTCTCTCATATGTGGATGATGTTATTAGGTGCCATCGAGTTGGATCCAACTCATAGCAACCTTGTGTACAACAGAAAAAAAAAACACTTCCCACACTGTGCCATGCACACAATCTTTTTATATTTGAGCTCATTGTTGCAGCCATGTTTCTTCTCATTTTGAGTCATGCAAATGGAGCAATACATCAGCATTACATCAGCAAATAGAGATCCCAGAGTCTTTAATCCATTTCCGTCATTAAGGTCAACTCTACTTTGAAGAAACAACTCTTGTCTAGTTGCTTCTTGAATGCCTTCCAGCCTGGGGAGATCATTTTCTGCCACTATATTTAACAGTGCTTCTCTGCCATTGGTAGGGTATTCAATGGCTAGTTTGTTTGAGACTGGGCCAGGTACCTCTCCCGAATCTGTCTTAATCTGGAAGCTCAGCTGAAACTTGTCCACCATGGGTGGCCTTGCTGGTTTCTGAAATACTGGTTGCATAGCTTTCAGAGTCACTGCATCATACAAGACCCCACAGCACAAGCTGACAGACACATGGGGGATGTGGATGTTAGACATCAGTACATACTCAGTATTAGAATATATTGGTCACGAAAGCAGAAGGTGCCACACAGGGGAAGATAATGGACTAAAGAAGAGGGTGGGAGGCAGAGGCAGGAGGATCACAAATTCCAGATCAGAGGCAGTCTGCATAATTTAATGAGACATTGTCTCAAAAAGTGAAAAAAAAAAATGGGCTGGGGGTGCAGCTCAGCAGTACAGCACTTGCAAAGCATGCACGTGCTAGGCCCTGGGTTTAACACCATGGTGCCACAAAAAAAGAAAGAAAGAAAGAAAGAAAGAAAGAAAGAGAGAAAGAAAGAAAGAAAGAAAGAAAGGGAGAGACAGCAAGAATAAAGGGTAATGGGAGAGAGGAAAGGAAATATCATATGCTTTGTCCTTAAGGCAAAGTCAGGATGTGGAGAAAGAGAGAGAGATACAAACAAGACATACAAATAGAAGGGGGACCATTAGTAGGGCTGGAAACCAGTAATGTGAGGGTAATGAGGGAGGTGAACATGAGCTATGTACAATGAAATGCACATATGGAAATGCCATGAGACCCATTAAATTGTACACTAAAAATTTATAAATAGTTACTGGGAAATTTTAAAAAATAAAACATTTACAAAAATGGAAAATATGAAAAAGTAAACATTCTAATTAATCAACTTTCTGAGTTGAATAGTCTTAAATTACATTGCACCCTTGCTTTGTAAATGAAGACAACTGATTTTGTAACAATTAAGTGAGTTGTGTATAATCCTCCTAGTGTAAGATCTGGAACCCAGTAGGCTCTCAATGTGTCAGTTTACGCTAATTTAGTTCTTCCTCTGTATTTAACTCTAATTTTTTCTTCCCTGCCTCCATTTAGAGTCAAAAGCTGCTCCATCTATACACAGTGACTCTTATTTGGATGAGGTTTTGACTATCATTTGTCTTGTCCTTCATGTGGTTTATTTTTTGTTATGGAATCTTTTTAATCACCAACATTGCTAGGCAGTTTTTGCTGGCTTGATTAATTTAATTCCGATACAAGCAAAATTATCTCCAAACAGTTTTGTCTCAACTGACATTACTTTTCTTCCAAAGTATGTTCTACTTTTGTGTCAAAAGACATCTGATGTGGCTCCACACCTTCACAGAGCTGTAGCTAAACATAAATTAGTTGAAGAACTTCACCACTCATCATCGGTTTAAATACATGAAGAATGAATAACAAGTAATGAAGTACTATTTAAAAAAAAATAAGCTACAAATTAATTGGAGGGGAAGATGTATGAGCTTGAAAATGTAAGTAGATAAGAATAAGGTGTGACTTTTGGAGTTCTTTTTATATCTAAATATGTGAAAAATAAGACTATGTATTCAGGGAAGCTGATATATGGCCATGTGCAGACAGAATTCGGTAACAGGTTACAGAAATGAACTATTTTGATGAACAATTTCCTGTGGTTTGACAAATGAGTATCATTTTGGAAAGCAAAGTATGAATTGCTTTAAATTATAGTTTCCCAAAAGCATAATAAAACTAAAACATTTGATTAAGACTATTGACTTTAGAAGACCTTTTAATATTGAATTTTGAAATGTCTTCTGATTTTCATATTCCTCTTATCTGATTTTATTTAGACAGGTTGTGAATTGTTGTCAGGATCACTGTTTTCGGTTTACAAAAAGGGAACGTTGTTCAAAGTAATGGGATTCAGAACAATTTTCTTTTATCCAAGGCTAATTTCTTGGGTAGATTTCTGTCAGATTCCACTCCATTTTATAGCCACATTAAAATACCATAGGACTTTATGGATCCTCCAATGCTGCCAGCATTATACTTTCAGAAATACCCACTGTGCTAGGGAGAGAGAAGGGCCCCAAGCACTGAGAACTACGCTGCTTTTGTTATTACCAGGAGTGTATGAGAGGGGAACTCAGTGAAAGTGGCTGGCGTCCAATTCCACACTGAGTCTTGTCTTCAGTTAAAATTGTGGATTATAACCAATGGTTTGGAAGAAACAATGTTGATGAATCTCACAGAAGAGCTTTTCAGATACTGTCATTATTACACAAAAAACTTTTGAGGAAGTAGGCCTTGAAATGAGAAGTCCTCTCTCAGATATTTTACTCATTTCCAGTAACTAGTTCTCAGAAATGAACAATGCTTTGAAATGAACATTCACATTATTTCAACATACCCAAGGCAAACTGGGCAGGGTGAGTTCAATTATGATGAAAGCCTATACTACCATGACCTTTCCCATGACCATAATTGATGGATGTGCCCCTGAAACCCTTCACAGAGCTGTTGCTATATTTAGAAATGTGCCTATGACTCATTAGACCCATAGCTTGTTAGTGAATGGGTGCAGTGACTACGAGGGACAACTCGCTGCCAAAGGATGTGGTTCTTTCATGTAGAATCACCTTCTGTAGAATATACAGTTGCCTCATTTGGGAATTTTAAAGGCTGAGCTCAGAGCTTCATAAATCAAGATCTATTTCATTAGAAAGAATATCAAAATGGTGAAGATTAAAACGTTTCAGCATGTATTCTGATAGTAAGGAAAGTGAAAAGTATAAAAAAATGTTTTATTCAAAAGCTAATACTGGCACCTACAGTCTGTCTGAGATGTACAAATGTAGAAGGAATATCACTCTTATCAACCAAAAAGGTTAGGTTCTCCATAAGTCTTGATTTTTATTAAACCTAGAAAACTGGTAAAACAGAGTATCTATCTAACTTAATTCCAAACACAGATGCCTTCAAGAAAGGAGGGAACCACAAAAAAAAAAAAAGAAGAAGAAGAAAGGAGGGAATATGAGCAAGGGTTTACTAGTAAGAACAGATGAAAGCCAAGGCTGCCATACAACTTGGTAAGACAAATTCAATTAAAATTCTTAATAAATGCTTAAAGTCCAAGCATGGACCACTATGAGAATATATACCTCCTAGTGCTATGGTTCAGCCTCTAGGCTTCCAAAGGCCTATGTGTTAAAGGCTTGGTCCCCAGAACATGGCATTGTTGGAAGATGATGGAACTTTTAAAAGGTAGGCCAACTGATAGGTTTTACAACACTAGGGGAGTACCGTAGAAGGAGAGAATGGAATCCTGGCCTCTTCCTCTTTCTCGCTATTAACATCTAGCCATGAGGTAAATATGTCTCCTACTGCCAGGTTGCATTGCCTCACCACAGGCTCAAAAGCAATAAGGCCAATGGACCATGGACCAAAAACTCCAAAACTATGAGCTAAAATAAACATTTCCTCTTAATAGGTTGATGATCTCAGGTATTTTTTTATAGTAATACAAACCTGCTAACATCTGGGAATTACACACACAAGGAGGAATTTGTACCATATCAGTCATTCTTCAAGATTCTCCACTAATAAAACAGATGATTTCTCCCTTCTAGGAAAACAAGAAATAAATAACAAGGGACAGCAGCCTACCACTGTAGCAGTGGCAAGAATAGAGACAAACTCTGAGGTACAAGTGCTCACAGAAGTTCTAATGATGAGAGCAGAGTAGTAACATAAAAAAAAAGACCCCTGGCAAACCAGACTGCACCCTGAACACAAAGTAATGGTAGAGGAATTTGAAGCCAGAGATATAATGAATGAACCATTAACAAAAAAATCCAAACCAGGCCCAATTGAGTAGAGTGACCTAATATTTTATAATCGCAGCTTAGCAGAGAAGATGGATGCACCCATTTCCAGGCATAATTACTAGTTTCTTATTCTATATTTTTCTTCACATGATATCCATAACTCAGTGAGATTTTATGGGGCACACTGAAAAATCAAGGGCAAATATCCACTTACAAGAGAAAATTCAATAAACAAAATAAACAAAATTCAATGATTTCTATGTTGAGCCATAACAATGAACTGAAAAATCAGTATAAACATTTTAGAGGCCCTATCCAAAACAGTGGTCAACATGTATAACTAGATACTTAATTTTAGCAGAGAGAAAGAAACTGTAAGAAAGGGTCAAATGAAAATGCTAGAAAGAAACACGCCGAAACAAATGAAGAATATCCTCAACTGTCACTTTAGTAGACACAGTGCTGCTGGGTGGGGAGGAAGCAATACACTTGAAGGCAGATAAATAGAAATGACCCAAACTGAAATACAAAGAGCATGAAGAAAATCCAAGGATGCTATGGCTTGAATGTGTGCCCCTCAAAATTCAGGTGTTGCTAATGTGCTGATTTATGTTAAGCAGTAGAGCCAGGGAGTTAAAAAGTGATTAGACCATGAGGGCTTCTTCATAAATAGGAATAGGTGTTTATAAAGGGGCTTGTCTAAGAGGGTCTGATCCTTTCTTTCTCTTCCCCCTTCCACCATGTGAGGACACAGCTTTCCTTCACTCCAGAGGCTGCAGCCTTCACAAGAAACCAAATGCTTGGGGCTTGATGTTGGACTTTCAGCCTCCAGAACTATGAGAAGTAAATTTCTCTACATATAAATTACCCAGTCTCTGGTATTCTGTGATAGCAACAAAAATGGATGGACTAAGAGGATGATAACTATGAATGATATCAAGTGGTCTAATATTTACCAACTGGAGTCACAAAAAGAGACTATGGAGTGAATGAGACAACATCTGAAGAGGTAATGATCAAGAATTTTTCAAAAATATTAAATACCAAATCACAAACTATAGAAGCTAAGAGATTTAACAGAATTACACACACACACACACACACACACACACGCACACACACCCCACAGAATGTTGAAAAAAATAAGAATCTTAAAAACAACCAGAGAGCCAGACACTGTGGCTCACACTTGTAATACCAATCACTCAGGGGGTTGAGGCAGGAAGGTCGAAAATTCAAGGCCAGAAACACCCTGTGTAACTTAGCAAAAACTATGTCTCAAAATTTTAAAAAAGTAAAAATGGAGGTGTAGCTCAGTGGTGGAGCACTCCCAAAGCATATGTGAAGCCCTGGGCTCAACACCCCAGTACTGCAAAAGGAAAAAGAAAAAAAGACAAGACAAACTGGAGAAAAGAGGTATATTACACACAGGTAAGTTTGCACAAAGGTTAGTCTGATAACAGATTTTCATTACAAAGTAAAGCAAGAAGAAAGAAAATGAAAGAAAAATGAAAAGCTGAAAGAAAAAATTAAGTTAATGTGACCATACAGATGGGTATGGTGATACATGCCTGTCATCCCAGCATTTGGGAGGCTGAGCCAAGAGAATTATAAGTTCAAAATCAGCATAGACTATAGCAAGAACCTGTCTCAAACAAACAAAATACTTCACTCAAAAATATCCTTCAAAGATATTAAAGACATTTTTAGACAGAGAATAGAGCATTCATTACCAACAAATACACATTATCCAATATTGCATTTGTCAGCTGCCATTGCTGCAGTAGAAAAAAAAATAACCCAAATTTAGGGATAAGATGCCAGATACCAGGCAAGGGGGTTTATATCTATAATCCCAGCAACTTGGGAATTAGAGGCAAGAGGATTGAAAGTTCAATCAGAAGCCACATGCAGAAATTTGTGAGACCTTGACTCAAAGTAAAATTTAAAAATAACAACTTGGGGGAAGATATATTTATTGTGGGCTCATGGTTAGAGGAGTCAGTGCATAATGGTGGCTGGACAGGCATGGCAGTGTCAGGCAGCAGGGGCCATTCAAGACCTTATATCTTTGCAAGGGGAAGAGCTCTGTCAAGTGGCAGGGCAGGTGACCAGACCTCTAGAGACCTCCCCACCTCCCAAGCCCCACTCCCTCAGCTACTTCCACCTCCCAAAGTTCCACAACCTCCCAGGACAGTGCCACCAGATGGGAACCAAAATACCATAACCTTTGGAGAGAATTTAGGTTCAAACCACAACAAACATTAAAGGAAGTTCTTTAGGCAGAAGGAATATGATACAAGTCAGAATCTTGGGTTATACGAAGAATTGAAGATCTTCAGAATTGGTTAAAACTAAGAAGAACACAAAAGATGTTTCCTATTTTTAATAACAAAGGTATTGACAGTCTAAAGCAACAATAGTACAAATTTATTCTGTATTTATAGGATATATAAAAGCAAATATGTCACATTAGCTCAAAGACTAGAATGGTTTTATCAGAAATATACTGTTATAAACTTCTTACACTATACATTAGGAGTAGTATTATATGAAAGTATAGTATCATTAGTTACAGATGTATAATTAAATTCCTAGGAAATGAAATAAAAACACTTTTCAAAAGTAAAAAAAAAGTTAATAATGGACATAAAAAGTTAATAATGGACATAAAATGAAAATTAAAAATACACAATCCAAAAACATGCACAAAAGCAAACAAGATCAGAAAAGATTGAATAGAAAATGAGCAACAGTCCTCTGTTCAATGTATAGGAGGCAAAGATTTTTTCCCATTTGTGGGGATTTCCTTGACTCTGTGGATTGTTTCCTTTGCTGTACAGAAGCTTTTTAATTTCATGTAATCCCATTTATCTATTCTTGTTGCAATTTCTTGAGCAATGAGAGTCCTAGTAAGGAAATGTTTTCCTATCCCTGTATGTTGGAGCACATTGCCTATACTTTCTTCTATTAATTTTAAGGTTTCTGGTTTTACATTGAGGTCTTTTATCCATTTTGAGTTAATTCTCGTGCATATTGAGAGATGCAGGTCAGTTTTCATTTCTCTGCAAGTGGATATCCATGTTTCCCAGCACCATTTATTGAAAAGGCTATCCTTTTTCCAATTTACTTGCTTTGCTCCTTTGTCAAAAATCAGGTGGCTATAGATGCGTTGATGTATCCCAGGATCTTCTGTTCACTGGTCTTCAGGTCTATTTTTCTGCCAGTACCAAGCTGTCTTTCCTACCACATCCCTATAGGATAGATTAAAGTCAGTGATTATGATTCCACCTGCACTAAATTTGCAGCTTCAGAGTGTTGTGACTATATGTGGTCTTTTGTGTTTCCATATGTATTTTTTGGATCATTTTTTCTATTTGTGTAAAGTCTGTCATTGGGATTTTAATGGGGATTGCATTAAATCTATAGATTGCTTTTGGACTAACTTCCAGAATGTATAAATAACTCAAGAAAACAATACCCAAGAAAACAAATAACCCAATACACAAATGGGCAAAGGGACGGAACAGACAGTTCTCAAATGAAGAGGCTTGTAAAGCCATGAAACACATGAAAAACTGCTCAATATTCCTAGCCATTAGGGAAATGCAAATCAAAACAATGCTGAGATTCCACCTTACTCCAGTAAGAACAGCCAAGACCAACAAAACAAGTAACAAATGCGACAAGGCTGTGGAGAAAAGGGAACCCTCTTACACTGTTGGTGGAGCTGTAAATTGGTCCAACCACTTCGGTGTTGGGATTTTTAAAATGCACACCACAACTAGGGTCCCTCATACTATGAGGGACTGGCCTCTAAGTGGCCCCAGGGCCACATCCCACTCACTCACTCCTACCCTTCCCATTGAGTGAGCAAAGATGGCCCCTGACTAGCCTGACCAGCCTCAACTGGTCTACTCCTAGCGTCTCAGTTAAATAACTGCCCCTACCTGGCAGGTATGACAGTTCACCTGCTGTACCTTTCTGGAATGTGCCCTGGTTGGTGAACCCCAGTACACACCCCCTCTGGGACCCTATATAAGCAGGGCTCCCAGAACCCCTTTAATCCACCACCATTCTCCATCCCTCAACTGCTGCCCAGACCATCACCTTGATCCAGCTTTCCCCAATCCAGTGGAAGATCTCCAAGCAAGCCAACGCATCAATACCAGGGTCCCCAAAGCCACTGAAGTCTACAAGCAAGCCTCCCAATTCCTCATACCCTTGGGAAGGAGGGAGGCAGAGAAGGCAAGCTGCAAGAGTCAAGACCACCGGACCTCCAGCCCAGCGGAACACCAACTGCTTGTAGTTGTCCTTTAAGGCTGAGCTGTACCACCAGTGAGCCTGCAGCATTCTACTGCAGGCTTAGAGCTAGCACTTGAGCACTTGACAGGAGCTGCTTGCTGGTTGCACCCCACTTGGGAAGTAACCCAATGAACCTCCCTCTCCTGTTTCCCACAGAAGGTCTCCCAAGGTCCTTCTTTGGTACCTCTGGTCACTATACCAACCCAGTCCTATGGGTCCCCAATACCCACTTGGTGTCAAGGCAAGGCTCTAACCTCTGCCGGGCCTGAGCCAAACCCTGACACTTTGGAAATCAATGTGGAGATACCTTAGAAAACTAAAAATATATCTACCACATGACCCAGCTATAACACTATTGGGAATATATCCCGAAAGGGAGATGAGTCATCATACCACAGAGACACCTACATCTTCATGTTCAATGTAGCACTCTTCACAATAGCAAGGATATGGAATCAATCAAAGTGTCCTTCAACAGAATAATGGATTACACAATGGAATACTAGTCAGCAATCAAAAAAATGAAACAATGTCACTTGCAGCAAAATGTATGGAATTGGAGAATATTATCTTAAGTGAATGACCACAAGCCTAAAAAGAGAATTACCACATGTTCTCACTCATATGTGGGAGCTGAATCAAATTTAAAAGAAGGAAAAAGTCCTATACAGAAATTGGAACATAATAAAAAGCTAATGTAAACTGAGTAGAGAAAGAACAATTCAAGGAGCACAAAGAAGGAGGGAAAGATCTAGCAAAAGGAAGCAATGATGGGAGAAGACAGGAAGGGGAGGAGGGACAAGGAGGAGGGAGGAATGAGAGAGAGGGTGACCTCAAAGTAAAGAGCTCAACTTTAATAGTTTGGGAAATAATTATAATAATACCAAATAATATCAAAAAATGGTAATAATGCAAATAGGCTCGATTATTCATGTAATACTGCTGATGATGTCAAAAGATAGATCACTACAGAAAAAAGTGTGAACTTAAATCATAATTGGGATGCAAGGGTATATAGTAAAATATTCCTACAAAAGACATGCAAGTAGAAAAGAGGCCTTTGGTGAAGGGGCGGGCGAGGGGGAAGGAGGGGCACAAGAGGGTAAGGGGGAAGTTATCTGTGCAATGTACAATGAAACACATATATGGAAATGTCACAATGAAACATATGTCAGAATGACACACATGAAGTTGTACATTAAAAATTTCCAATAAAAAATTGTAAAAAAAGAAAATGAGCAACAGTATATTTTAACCCAATCATATCAATAAGGATATTATAAGCAAGTGCTCAATGACATACAACTGAAAATAGGTAGGAGACCTGAAAAAGAAAGAACTAAATATATTCTGGGGTTGGGATTTAGAGAGTGCCTCTCTGCAGTTTCTGTGGTCCTGGGTTCCATTCCTAGCACCGCAAAAATGGAGAACGATGTGGCAATCCATTCCCATGGCCGTCCCGAAACAATCAGCCATTGAAAATCCCATGAGGGTCGCTTTGAGTTGGATATGACTTTGACAGCACCTAACAACAACAACAAATATATTCTAGTAATAATAAACCCACTTTAAAGACTAGCCATTTGCCATGGTGCATGCCTATAATCCTAGCTATTCAAGAGGCTAAGGCAAGACGATCACAAATTCAAAGCCAGAAGCACCTTGCATACTTAGCAAGTCACTGTCTAAAACTAAAAATATCTGTAAAAGGAGATGGGAGAACAGCTCAATGGTAGAACACTTGCCTAGCATGTGGGAGGTACTGGGTTCAACCCTTAGTACTGAAAAGTTATAAAGACTCAAATACCTTAAAGTATGTGGAATGATATACTATGCAAATAAGGATGAAAAGAAAGTTTCAGCTAAAATACTAATGTTAAACAAAGTGAATTTTAGAACAATGAATGTCTTTAAGGAAGAGAGAGTTATTACATAATGTCAAAAGAGTCAATGCACAAAGAAGAAATAACCATTTTAAGTCCACAGGAACCTAACAAAGATTTGAAATGCAAACTGTAAAAACTAATAGTCCTAAAAAGCAGAAATGAGAAAATCTTACATTAGAGTCTGACCTGCAAATATTTTTCTGTCTATAACCAAATTAGCAGAGAAAAAAATCCATAAGGATACAGAACCTGAGCAAAGCTATCAACCAACTTGAGCTATGTATAAAACAAACCACCCAACAACAGCAGAATGTTCATTCCTTTCAAGTGCACAAGGAACATTCACCAAAGTAAACTACATTCTGGACCATGAAACATATTTCAACTGACTTACAATAACTAACATTATGCAGGGCTGGGGATGTAGCTTAGTGGTAAAGCGCTTGCCTAACATGCCTGGAGCCCTTGGTTTAATTCCCAACACTGAAAAAAAATTTAATACCATACAAAGTATATAGTATATATATATATATTAGTCTAAAGTATAAAATTAGTCTAAAAGTCAGCCAAAAAAGATATTGGAAATTCTCACATTCTTAGAAATTAACCAGAAACTTATAAATAGTTCATAGGGCAAAGAGAATCAAAATGAAAATTAGAAAATATTTTTATTTGAAATAAAAATATCACATAAAGATTTGTGAAAAGTGGTGAGTAAAGAGAAATTTATAGTATTATATATATCAGAAAAGAAAGGGCTCAAAACAATTATCTAAACTATACTTGTTGTAAGGTGCCGCTGAGTCATTTCAGACTCATAGAAATCCTCATAGGGTTTTCAATGGCTGATTGTTTCAGGATTGCCTCAGGAGTGGATTATCATGTCCTTCTCACATTTTATGGTGCTGGGAATTGAACTCAGGACCTCAGAGACTGCAGAACATCAGTCTACCAACTGAGCTAAATCCCAGCCCAAACTACACTAAGAAACTAAAAAACGTATGTGTATGGAAATGAAACCCAAAGCAAGCCAAAGGAATGAAATAATAAAAAGGAAAAACTTCATAAAATTGTAAGAAAAATAATGGGAGAGAATCAGTGGAGTCAAAAGCTCAATTTTTAAAGGATTGGTAAAAGTGATAAACCCCTAAGCAGTAAAAAAAAAAAAAAAAAAAAAAAAAAAAAAAAAAAAAAAAGGAGGAGGAAGAGGAAGGAAAAAAGAAGTGGGGAGAGGAAGTAAGGGCAGGAGACAGTATACACAATTGCAATATCTATAATTCAATAACTCAGATGGAATAGGCCAATTTCTTGAAAAATACTATCAAAGTTGACTGAGGAAAAAACATGTAACCTAAGTAACTATAAATTTTTTAAATAAATTGTGCATATAGTTTAAACTTCCTTACAAGGAAAATACTAAGACCAGATGGATACACTGGCAGAGTCTATCAAAAACCTAAGGAAGAGAGAATATGAACTACACGCAAAGTCTTCCAAACCCTAGAGAAGGAGGGGACACTTTCCAACTTATTTTATGAGGCCAATATTATGATAACAAACCAGATGAAGAAATCACAATGAAGTTAAAGCTACAAAGCCATAGTCCCTACTAATATAGAGGCAAAAGTCCTCAACAAAGTTTTGGAAAATTGGATCCATATATATGTATGTATTCATATATATGTATACACACACTATATATACATATATATAGTATGTGTGTACATATTATATGTATACAAAAATACGAACAAAAAATCACGAACAAAGAATATGAAGCTGTTTCATCATTAGGAAATCAATCCATGTAATTCATTCTAGGAATGTTTTCATTAGGTGCCGTTGAGTTAATGTCCAACTCTTAGCAACCCTATGTACAACAGATGAAACACTACTGTCAGTGCTTCTCTGCTAGTCATAGGGTTTTCAAAGGCTGATTGTTTTTTAGAAGTGGCTTGCAGAGTCCTTCTCCCAAGCCTGTATACAGCACCTTGTGTTTCCAGGCAGTCTCTCATCCAACTACTAACCAGGCCTGACCCTGCCTAGCTTCCGATATCAGACAGCATTGGAAGCCATAGCAGTATGGCTGCAAGACACTCTAGGAATAGACTTAAGAAAAACCATGTGATTATCTCAATAGACGTATTTTAACAAATGATTTCTCTATAGTATTTATTCATGCCAACAATTCACAGCCAAGTAGAAATAAAAAGGAATTTCTTTAGTGTGACAAAATACATCTATGAAAAGAATACAAGTAACATTGTACTTAATGTAGGACTAGGGTTTAGCTCAGTTGGTAGAGTGCCACTCTGCAGTCTCTGAGGTCCTGGTTCCATCTCCAGCACCACAAAAATGGAAGGACCTGACAGCCCACTCCTAAAAACAATCCCAAAACAATCAACCATTGAAAACCCTATAAGGGTCACTATGAGTCAGACATGACTCAATGGCACCTAACAACAACAACAACAAATATACCTCTAGGACCATGAAAAAGTCAAAGATGTCTGCTCTCACCATTTTTATTTAACATCATACTAGAATTTGTAGCTAGTAGAGTAAGGAATTAAAAAAAACATGAAAGTCATAAAGGAAAACAAAACTGCTGAAAACATTAGCAAATCATGAAGATTTTACAAAAATTCCACTAGAATAAATGAGTTTAGCAATGTCACATATGGCAATATTACATATACAAAGCCAATATTTTTTAAATCAATTTAATTTTGATATATTTATAATAGCTGATTAGAAACTTAATTAAAACTTTAATAGTAAAAATTTTAAGGTTATGTTTATAATACCACCAAAAGTAGGAAATTCTTACATATAAATTTAACAAAAAATAACCATAATCTGTATATTTTCTGCAAACTAAAAAATATGAACCCCCCACGTCTGTCAGTTTGGCGCACTGTGGGGGATTGTGTGTTGCCATGAGGCTGAAAGCTATGCCACCAGTATCTCAAATACCAGCAGGGTCACCCATGGTAGACAGGTTTCAGTTGAGCTTCCAAACTAAGTCAGAGTAGGGAGCAGGCACTGGTGAACCACTTCCAAAACAACAAGCCATGGCCAGACTGCATCTTACATATTTCAGACATGTAGTCAGGAAAGACCAATCCTTGCAGAAAGACATCATGTTTGGGAGAGTGGCAGATCAACGAAAAAAGGAAAACCCTCCACCAGATGGGTTGACACAGTGTCTGCAACAATGGGCTTAAACATAAATAAGATCATGTACCTGACACAGAATCAGGAAGTGTTTCAATCTGCTATACATAGGGGTCGCTGTGAGTCATGCTTGATTAGACAGCACCTAACAACAAAAAATATGAAGGACTAAAAGATGAACTAAATAAATGGAAAGATATATCATTACATAGGTTACAAACTCTATGCTGTTAAGATATCAATTCTCCCCAAATTAAATGCAGTTCTTATCAAAATCCTACTGGGATTATTTGTAAAATAATTTTACAGCTAATTTTAAAACTTAACACAAAGGAATTGGAACAGCCCTCAAAAAGTTCAAAAACTCTGAGCGTCCACACTGAGTTTAAGACTTTCCACAAAGCAACAATAATCAAGAGAGTATGGTATTAACTGCCTGCAGCTGTAGCCCTGTGGCATCCAATCCCATCAGATCTCGGAAGCTAAGCAAGGTTGGGCCTGGTTAGTACTTGGATGGGAGACTACCAGGGAACACCAGATACTGTAGGCTTGGGAGAAGGACCTGGCAACCCCCTCCCAAAAATCAATCTGCCATTGAAAACCCTATGAACAGCAGAGAAGCACTGACAATAGTGTTTCCCCTTGTCGGGGTTTTAGCTCTAGCCCGGCTAAAGTTAGGGCCAAACCCTCAACATAATAACGTGGCCGATGTCTGGAGAAGGACAGGGAAGGTTTATTGGGGTGCTCCCCTTATGGAGAGCAAGGAGCAAGCAGCCCCTATAGAGCAAGGCTCTATCCCTTTAAGTGCTGGCTCTAGGCCTGCAGCATAGAATGCTGCAGGCTAAGTGCTGGTACAGCTCAGCCTTAAAGGCACAGCCACAGCCGCTGGTGTTCAGTTGAGGTCCGATGGTCTTGACTCTCACGGCTCGCCTTCTTTACTCCCCTCCTTCCCAAGGATGGGAGGAATTGGGAGGCTCTTCATGGCTTGCTAGATGCCTTCAGCTCTTCGGGGCGCCTGGGCTTGAACTCGCCGGCTTGCTTGTAGGTCTTGCTGGAGTAGGGAGCGCTGGCCCAGGTGATGAGGTTCAGGAGACAGTCAGAGAGGTGAGGATCGGTGGTGCTACAGGGATGGATCTGGGGTCCAGGAGCCCTACTTTTATAGGGTCCTGGAGGGGTCACATGGTGGGGTTCAGCCAATCAGGGCACACAGCTGGGCGGTACAGTGGGCAAACGGACATAACTGCCAAGTAGAGACAGTTACTACCTGCAAGGTGGTGAGGGGAGCCAATCAAAATTAAGGTGGTTAAGGCTGGTCAAGCTGGCCGGGGGCCATCTTTGCTCACTCGATGGGAGGGGCTGTTTTGAGTGAGTGAGATGAGCCCTGGGGTCAACTAGGGGTCAGCCCCTCAAGCTGTCATGAGGGACCCTAGCTGGGAAATATAATTTTAAAAATCTCCAACATCCCCTGTTTTATACAGGGTCGCTATGAGTCGGATACCGACTCGACAGCACCTAACAACAACAACAACAACATGGTATTAACTATAGACATATAAATCAACAGAAGAGTCCAGAATCTTTCCAACATGCATATGTTCAATTAATTATTTTTGCCAAAGATGCAAAGGAAATTCAAACATGAAAGAATAGTTTTTCAACAAATGTTGTTAGGTGCTGTCGAGTCAGGTCCGACTCATTCCAGCTCTCATAGGATTTACAATGGCTAATTGTTTTGGTGCTAGAAAAAATGGATATCAATATGAAAAAATAAAAATCCTTGAGCTTTTTCTTATACTGTACAAAAAACTTAAAATAGATCACAGTCCTAGTAAAAAAGCTTAACACTATAAAATACCTAGAGGAAATATAGGTAAAAATATTTGTGAGCTTAGATACAGCAGTGATTTCTTAAACAAAACCAAAAGTATATTCTATTAAAGAAATTTAGAAATTAGCCTATCAAAATATAAAACTTCTGCTCTTCTAAATGTACTGTTAAGAAAATAAAAATACAATCAATTGACTTGAATAAAATGTTCTTTAAAAGACATGTCACAGAGTGATGTCAGCAAGAGGGCATCATGGTCATCCTACCAATCCTCATCCACCCACAGAAAGACTGATTTGATGACAAAATGTCTTCAGAGGAACTTTGGGTTCCAGGTAGGAGGCTGTGATACCCCAGTGGAGTTCAAAACTGAAGAAAGCCACTTTTAAGACCGCAGGCCTGCCTCAAAATGAAGGGAAAAAAAACTCAAAATGAAACAAGAAAAAAAATTCAAAATAGGAACACTATGTGATTAGACTTGTCACCAATGACATGTTGTTGCTGTTGTTAGGTGCCATTGAGTCGTGTCCAACTCATAGTGACCCTCACAGGGTTTTCCATGGCCGATTGTTTCAGGGTTGCCTTGGGAGTGGACTGGCATGTCCTTTTCCCATTTTTGTGGTGCTGGGAATCAAACCCAGGACCTCAGTGACTGCAGAGCAGTGCTCTACCAACTGAGCTAAATCCCAGCCCCACCAAAGACATACAAATGGTAAGTAAGCACATGAAAAGATATTCAACATATTAAGTCGTTGTTGTTAGGTGCTGTGAAGTCAGTGTTCGACTCATAGCAACCCTACGTACAACAGGCGAAACACTATTGTCAGTGCTTCTCTGCTATTCATAGGGTTTTCAATGGCTGATTGTTTTTTGGGAGTGGATTGCCAAGTCCTTCTCCCAAGCCTGCAGCACCTGGTGTTCCCAGGAGGTCTCCCATTTAAGTACTAACCAGGCCCGACCCTGCTTAGCTTCCGAGATCTGATGGGATCAGACACCATACAGTGGTACAGCTGTAGGCTTATTAAGTCATTTGGAAAATGCAAATTAAAACTACAATGTGATAACACTACCCACTCTACCCATTCAATTAAAATTTTTTTAAAAACACTGATAATGTCAACACTTGCAACAATCAGGAGCAGTTGAAATGATCATGTATCACTGGTGGGGATGCCAGTTCACCTCACCACTTTGGAAAATACTATGCAGTTTCTTAGAAGTGAATATGTATTCACCATACAGTCCAACAGTCTTACTCTTTGACTTTCACCCAAGAGAAATGAAAACTTGCATTCTAACAGAAACTGAATGTTTGTAATACCTTTATTCAGAAACTGCAAGAACTGGTAATAGCTCAAATGTCTTTCAGCTGGTGAATTCATAAATAATCTGTGTTATAGCCATAGAATGGAATTGTCATTGTTAAGTGCTGTCAAGTCAGGTCTGACTCACAGTGACCCTATGTACAACAGAATAAAACACTCCCTGTCATTGTTCCATGCACATGATCCTTTTCATGTTTAAGCCCATTGTCAGAGCCACTGTGTCAATCCACCTAGTTGAGGGACTTCCTTTTTCTCACTGACCCACCACTCTCCCAAACATGATGTCCTTCTCCAGACATGGGCCTTTCTGACAAACTGTCTAAAATATATAATACATACAATGTAATATTGATAATTAAACAAGAACAAGGAATTATTGATACTTCTACTGGATTGTGGTGATGGAATCTAGACAAAAAAGACCTCATACTATATGATTTCATTTAATTTCATTCTGAAAAAGGCAAAATTATAGGAATAAAATGCAGATCATGAGGTGGCAGGGGCTGAAAGTGGGAATAAGGTTTTGATTACCAGCTAAGTGAATCTTGAGGGGGGAATTGAAACTATTTTAGATGTTGATTTGCTGGTGTATGCATTTGTCAAAACACAAAATGGTACACTAAAAAGGGTGACTCTTATAAAGGATACCTCTGTAAAATTGACCCAAATAAGGCCTCAGGTCATTTCAAGTTGGGTATATCAATATTAATAAACATGGTGAAAGAGATAGGACCTACACTAATGGAAACCCATCTCATTATCTATATCCAACATGACAAGCACTGATGTAGTCTGATGATAATGACAATTATATAACTAAATTTTATAGCCCCCACATTTCCTTCTCCAAAAAAATTGTGATCATATTTTAGTCTGTTAAGATCCTCAGGTCACACATCACTCAGATGACCATTTCCAAATGGCTTGTTTGTCCCCTTATTTTATCTGCTTTCCCAGCCACCTCTAATCTTGTTTACTTGTCTCTCTTCAATGGTCCTCCCAATCCATCATCAGCCAAATACACAGGTATCCTCAATGTCCTATGTAAACATTCCCCTTACCTTCTTGCTATACCTAAAACCTGAATCCCCTTGAAGATAATTCTTCCTCTACAGTCTTCTCATGGGATTGCTGTGATCTCTTGCAGGCCAGCAGGTAGAGTAATTGTCCTCCATACTCTTAATGCTGCTCCCAGATCATTGCTTTTCTATCTCAATTTCTAACAATGTAAAAGTAACACCAGACAATGTGGCACCCAATATGGCTCTATGTTGCAATCTTCTATAGAAATCCCTCTGACTGCACCTCTCACCATACCAACCCCCTGCCTGTTTCTCCAGAAGAATTATTCATGCTTCTATCCTAGCCTAACCCTTACTTGATAACTAGCTCTCTGTCCCACTTCTGCACTGATGGAAGTCATTCTTGCAGTTGGCTGCTATCACTGTCACAATAAATCAACATTCCATGACCCATCTGGACATTATAGACTTTCAATTTCCTCTGCAAAGATGACACAGTGTGCATTCTCCCCCTTTATCCAGCATATCTTCAACCTCAGTCTTCAGTTCACTTTGACCCACCAGTGGGAAACAATTTTAACATTTATCAGGAACACAATGCACAGATAGCTAACTACCTTTCTGCCTGCACTTAGTTATCCACTCCAAAAGGCTACATAAAGCAACAGAGTATGTACACATTCTGAGCTGAGTTCATGATTGGTACCTAAGTCCCATTTATGAAGCAGGTATGGTGATCTCTCATCCCTGAGGCCTCCAGGGAAGACGAGGTCCCACGAACCCACCAGAGGTGAGTGCCAATGGAGACACACAACCACTCCTGGAGACTTTCAGGGAAGTGAGTCAAATTTTATTTAGCAGCTCATCCTCATATGCAGTTGCTTATGTATTCTCTATGTGGCATTGTCCAGTTCCCTATCTACCCATGGAAAGGGATGCGGCTGCAGGAAACCCTCCAAGGCCTGGCCCAGAGGAACCCTGGGGAGCGCCATCTAACCACAAAGCTCAGGGAGTTGTCTCAAGCCTCTCAGCTGTTCCCAGCCAGGGTGAGCCAGATCTTCTGGGCTGTCCCTTATGATGCCTTGAGGTGAGCCAGATAGGCTGTAACCCAGGGCCTCTCAGAATCGCCGTCCCATGGATTCCACACCACAAAGCTGGCACTTACTAATCCTCTGACTTCCAGAGACCCTGAACCTTACCCACTTCTGTGGGTGTCAGGGACTTTCATGCTCCCTTCGCTTTAGCCAATGGCCCTAACTTGACCAATCACTGCTGTTGACTCCTGGTGGAACTCCCAGATAGTCAGTACTAACTCTGTGTCAGCTAGATAGATTATTTCCATTATTTTCAAAAATCAATCAAGAAGCATTTTGGCACATGAGAGGTAAAAATTGGAAAAAGAAGCATGTAACAAGAGAAAAGGAGGCATTTATTCATCTCTTCCACTTCCAATAACCTGCCTACTTTCATTTCTCCATTTTATGAGCACACGTATAACGTTTGCAGAAAGAAAAGACTGCATTCAAGAAAACTTTGCTGCATGCTTCTCAACTTTGATTCAGGCATGGCAGACTTAGGTGGCAATCTCTCAACTCAACCAGGACAATGACTACATAAACCACCTGTCTACTCACAAAGAGTACTGACATATGCTTCCTCCTATGTGAGGGATGGGTTCTGTTCTGCTACAGATGGTTCTTGTGAATGAAATCAAAATAACCAATTCACTGTCAATCAAACTACATAAGCAAGCAGGAAGAGCAGCCCCTAGCTCTGGGTTGCAATTGGCTGATTTAGCAGCATGCATGTAAAAGCCTTTCCCAGGCCACCCATCCATCTTGGTTCATAAGCTGCCTGTGCCACATTTGCCTCTCTTCTTTCCTCCTCATACTGTTTTATAAACTTACCCACATTCCTTTTCTCTTTACTGCTGTCATTTCCTTTAAATATTTTCCTCACATGTAAAATGAGAACTTCAGGAAGAAAAAAATCTGTTAGCTAAAATTTATTGCGCATGCCAATAATTTTAAATATAGCCAATGCTTTTGTTCTATTAGTCAGGAATCTGAAGTTCAGGTAATATGATAGCTGAAGGTCACACTATGGAAGGCTGGCACTTAAATAGGAATTTAGAACTGGAAGCCCTGTTACTTTTCATGAGACCAGCTGCTGTTCATACAGGTGATAAAGTACGAAGTTAAGAGTTTATTATGGTTTGTGTAAGTGAGCACACTAAGGGGTAGTACAGAACTGTGCCTGGCACAGAGTAGGTGCTCATGCTGACAACAACAAAATATTGAATGATTCAATATATATTGTTGAGTCCCAGATTCCATGGACTTCAAACTTATTGCTATGATCCATAAGCTCTTGCTTTCCCTTTGCCAGAAAACATGGCCTGTTGCCACATGGTAACTTTGCCAAAAGTCTGGCTGCTCCTATCTAGGGTCTGGTTTCCCTTGGCTTTAACACTTACAAGTTAGCCTGATCCTGTAGGGAAAATGTGGTGATGAGCAAGGGGCAGGCACCTCCAATGACCAAGAGATAGCTGTAGGGTAGCTTTGACACTTATATATGTGTAAAGATTGAAAAAGTCAAAAATCCCCCAAAGAGATAGATAAGTAAATTAATATCATGTTCTCATAACTTAAAGGATTCTCTCAACTTCAAAGAAACTTCTACTTTTGAATTTTATTATTTTAAAATGTCAGATGTTTTCTAAAAAAAAAAAAAAAACACTTGGCAATACATTGTCTTGATTAGGTAAATTCTAGCATAACTGATTCAAAGTAGAAACCAAAATAATATGACTGCAGATTGTACGTACAATACACTCATCCTAGCTTTACGGTCATGGTTCAGGCCTCTAGAATGGTATGGCCTGGGGGTTCTAGAGTTCAGGTTCCATTCAATGCAGCAAGGATGCTTCTTATACTAGACCAGGAGATGCCTCTGTAAGGCAAATTCCATTTCCTTCTCTTGATCCCTTGCAACAGCCACAACCATTAGTTGTTGTTGGGTGCAGTGGAGTCTGACTAATAGCAACTCATGACTAATTGTTTCAGGATTGCTTAGGGAGTGGATTGCCATACACTTCTGTTTTTGCGGTGCTGGGGATTGAACTCAGGTCCTCAAAATGTGGAGCAGCACTCACAGAAACCTAATTGAGTAAGAAGTGCTAAAGGCCAGCAATGGTTTCAGAGGATGCCCAACATGCACAGAACTTCTTGCCCTAAATCCAGTGATATCTATAAGTGATCTTATTCCTATTTATTTCAATTTACTTTCCAAATGGATCATTTAAACAAAAGATACTTCCTATTCAGTTCAAATTCAGAGCGAAGTTTTGCATCAGTTCTTGTTGTTGTCATTGTTGTTAGGTGCTGTCAAGTCAGGTCTGACTCAAAGCAACCCTATATACAACAGAATGAAATACTCCCTGACTCTGTGCCATGCCCAGCACTATGTCAGTGTTTTCTGCTATTCATAGGGTTTTCAATGGCTGATTGTTTGGGGATTACTTCAGGAGTAAATTGCCATGTCCTTCTACTTTTGCACTAATAGAGTGTCAGAGAGCACAGAGCAGCACTCTACCAACTGAGCTAAACCCAATATTCTTAATATTTTAGATTAGCCCCAATGTGTGATTTATGAGTTTATATCAAATTTGACTAATGTATTTGCTTTAAATAGGGAGCTGGACATTTGACATTATAAATCCCAATTTTGAGGGAAAAGCAAAATAACTAGCAAGAATAGAAATCAAAGTTAAGATTAATCAAAGTTGATGAATAAACTTTCTGGATTGCTTAATTCCTCTTAGATATCAGTATCAAGGCCTTGGCAAAGCAGGCAAAAATATTTTCATGAGAGAGCTGCAATTGAGAAGAACTTCCTCTGTGGGATGAATTCTTGGTAATTCCTATGGAAAACTTTAACATATTTCCTCTTGTGCCTTGTCCTATTTTTAATATTTTTAAATATGTTAAATATGGCTTTCTACTAATAACTGGCAAACAGAGTTGGGGAAAAATCACAATGTACTCCCTCTACTTTTACCACATAAGTAGCTTTGCTGGAGCACCAACAAAATATCTTGTCTGGCCAGAGAGAGAGAGAGAGAGAGAGAGAGAGAGAGAGAAAGTACGAGAAAGAGAGAGAAAGAGACAGACTCTGTCTTCTTCCTGGCACAAGCTGGACAGTGATTAAGGTCTTGGAAATCTGGACAAAGTCATATCTATTTTGGAACCACTTGCTTGATGCAATCCTGCAGCTAAAAGGGAATCTCTCTTTGTATAAATGTTTGCTTAGTTGGAAATTTTTAAGCAGAAATTAATAGTATACATGTTTCAGGAAGACCATTAAATCAAGCATGATAAATAACTCCTAGGTAATGTTTAAACTGGCCAAAAGTCATCTTAAGAGTTATGCACACTGATAGAACACCACGTTTGGCATCTCTACACTGGGACTGTCTAGAAAACAAAAAGCAAAGTAGAGATCAGTCAATTAACTAATTTATCTGATGAATAATGTCATCAACATAGGTGGATTAATGATGAAACAAGTATCAAATCCCAGTACTTTTTTGTGGTATAGACACTATTAATGAATCATGAATGTTTGATGCTCTTTTCCAGCACTTACTGAACACACTTGGAACCAGTCTGAAAATTAACTTTGATCTTGTTTGAAGTCATATGCCAATATTCTGGCCCCTTGTGGCATCAGCTATCACTGCCTCTAGGCTATTAAAGATCTGAAACTAGTCAGGCGGAATTTGTGCCAAAAGAAGTTTCAACATGACACTGTGGTGTGTTCAAGGAACACAATGCAAGAATTGAGTATTGTACTTCTATAGGTGAGTCAGCAAAAAAAAAAAAAAAACAGGAGCAAACTCACCTGAGGGTCCTTTGAGTCTGTGTCGCTTTCCCACAATGCTGACACAGAAACCTCAAGGAAATACAGCAACCAAGGAGCTGCTTCCATAGGACAAAAATTTGACTTTGAATAACTTCATAGTACTGACTTCAAGCCAAATGAAAAATGTGATTTCTTTTGGAATTTTTGCCTACTTCTGTTGTCTGATTCACAAATGCTGCTAAATATTTACCAGAAATCTGAGGGCAGTCACTTAAATCATAGATAATGTTATTCCATTAGCAACTCATTAAAGTTGTACAAAGTCAATCTCTCCACCTTAGCACTGCTACCCCATCCTTACAAAGGGAACATTGCTTTGAGTTGTTCTATGCTAAATTCTACAGGATCATGTAATCTAAATCTCCTTTCATAAATAAGGCAGGCCCTCCGGAGGATGACAGTAGAATCAACAGTTTTGTTGGCCATCTTTCCACGGGCTCTTGACTAAAAGGTACACAATCTCCAGAAAAACAGACTCAGGCCAGTTCCAATATCCCATCAGGAGAATCTTTGAAATAGTTCCAAGAAGGTTCAAGCTTCCTGGGCATAGATTATCTCACATGTGCCTGCCTGAAGGGGGTTGTGTTGGGGTGTTTGTACCCGGGCATCAAACTTCTGCTCCAGGCTGTTTTCTATTATCTGAGTTGTTACTTCTTTGTAACAATTCTGATCAAAGTGCAGACTAATTTCTTCCACAGGCCACACATTTCTACACCATGCAGGTATAGATCCCAACTCTGATGATTAATGCTACCCTGATCAGCAGGAATGATGCTCTGATGGCAGGTGCTCCTGATGGTCATTCACTGCCACCTACATGAACACAGAACTAAATGTGACCTCAGGTGGTCCTACTTGTACACATGAGAAAGCTGCCTGTGGAGTCACTTTTTTGACTTCTATCCAACCAAACATAGCAACAATCTTTCCCACTCACTGATTCCTGTAGATGTCTATCAAGAGAAGAAGCCATCCAATCTGCAGCTCTCATAGTACATAGGACACACTATAACCATCTATTGTTTATATGTCTAGATATATAGAATATCCTAGGAACCTTCTAAAAAATAAATTCTAACATATGTACAAGTGACTGGTATCTGTTTCTTATGAGAATATATTTTGATTGAGGAAAGGGGAAGAGAAAGAAAATAAATTCCATTACTGCCAACCCACTGTATCATAGACTTTGTATGAAGTGCTTCAAATCAATTATCATTTTTAATTCCTGCAACCATGTTGGGATGTAGATAACATTGCCTTCACTTTAGAAATGAATGAACTCAGTTCAAAGGAGTTAAACAACTTTCCCAAAGTTTATGGCTGGTAAATAGCCATTTTAGCAAAGCAACATTGTTTGAAGGAGGAAAGAGGATTGGGATATATAACTTTTTAAAGGCACATACACATAAGTCTTAAAAAAGATTTGTGGGACCAGAGATAATGAATCAGAGACTGCATAAAACAGTTTATCTACATAGGGATTGGGTAAAGAATGAACCTGGGATGACCAGAATATTTATAGACTCTTTGTCCCAGGTCAGAATATATCTAATAGAATTTGTCTCTACCCTTTTCCTCATTTTATTTAAGAATAAAAGATATTTGTGTGTGTATATATATGCACAGACGTATGTGTGACAAAATTAGGCTCTTGAATGTTTAAAAAAGATGAGTTTTACTCTTATAAATCTTTACCCAGTTAGTATTAAAATAAACATGCAAGTAAAAATAGATTGAAAATAAGAAAACCCATCAGTGACTCAATTGTCATTTCCAGCATTTAAGTCAGGACTAGTCACAAAGATCCAGTCTCAGATCCTTTTACCTATTTCTCATTTCTCTTTGCCAGTAAACAGTTTTTAATCTGGGGAAGGCGTTCACGGCACTTAGGAAATAAAAACTAACCCTAACATACTTTCTGAGACATTACCAGAAATCATGTTTTGAATTTCAAAATGATTTGCATTGTTCTTAATTTCCAGGCTGTGCCCATGACCACAAAGGTAAATAGGACACTGGGACAACTACTTGAAGGACTAAGTTGCAACATGAAATCAATGTCTTACTCAGCATGACTCACCCAAAAATGAGAAAAGAGAAATTAGAAAAGATGATGGTACCTGATAAGAATATTTCAAATACTGTGAGACAAGGAACATGTCTGCATTTGCTTTCAAGTCAGGAAATACCACATGAATGCAATGTTTGGGAATCCACAGGCTACGGATCCCACTATGATTCACCCAAATTAATCATATCCTCAGGTGTGCAACATAATCAGGAGTTCTCAACCTTGGCTGCAGAATGAAAGCACTCGAGTATTTTATCATTTTTTAAAACACAATACTAATGCCTGGCCCCCAACACCAGAAATTTGGTTTAATTAGTACAGTAGTTTTGAAAACTGTCTACGTGATCCTAATGTAAGCCAAGGTGGAGCCACTGCTCTGTTAAGTTGTATAAAATGGATTTAGAAGCCAGGCATAGTGGCACAAACCTGTAATCCCAGCGATTCAGCAAGCTGAGGCAGGAAGATGGTGAGTTCAAGGCCAGAGCCAACCTGTGCAACTCAATAAGACCCTGTCTCAAAATAATAAAGGAATAAAGGGGGGATGCTTGGGGTGCACTTCAGTGGTAGACCACTTGCCTAGCACACACAAGGCCCTGAGTTCAACTTCATTGTACAGAAAACAACAACAAGAATACCATCTATATTTACCTTTAACTTCCTCCCTGGGTTACTGAGAAATTTGTGTCATTGCATTGTGAATTTGAAGGAAGAATTTGACTTGGATCTTTTTGTTGGGGTTCACTCTGGCCTGGCAGGGTAACAGAACTTGCCTCAACATGGATACTCAGGGACTCTTGAAAATAGGTAAAAGCTGGTGGCACCAAAGAAGGATTTGGGGAACCTTTTTATAAACAGGAACAGAATTTATTAAGCTGCACCTTCAAAGATGAACAAAAAAGGGGGTGCAGCACAATGACACTCAATGGAAGTGTCCCATGATGTGTCTCCTGTTGCTTCTCACAGTTAGCCTTCTCTACTCTCCTCCTCCCCAAGGCAGGGAAAGAAAAATGGAGAGCTCTTTGTGTCTTGCTTGGAGCCTTTGCCACTTCAGTGGCCCTAAGCTTGACACAGAGTCTTGCTTGCAGTCCTCAGGTGTTTCCACTGGTGATGCTTGAGGTTGCAGGTCACCAGTATGGTGCGGTGGTCAGGTTTGAAAGGCTCAGAGAGCAGATGAACAGGGAAGGATGGAGAGCATAAAGAAAAAAAGGGGGGCTAGTAGTTTTGGTGTTGGATTATATACCTTCTATGAAGGGGGTGTGGACCCAGAAATAGGCAATCAGGGAGAAGCTCATGCCAGGTGTGGCAGTTATGCAAATTATTGTTGTTGTTGTTGTTGTTGTTGTTGTTAGGTGCTGTCGAGTCAGTATCTGACTCATAGCGACCCCTCATAGGGTTTTCAATGGCTGAGTGCTTCGGGATTGCCTTGGGAGTGGATTGCCAGGCCCTTCTCCCACTTTTGCGGTGCTGGGAATTGAACTCGGGACCTCAGAGACTGCAGCGCAGCACTCTACCCACTGAGCTAAATCCCAGCCCTATAGGGTTTCGAAAAAGAAAAATTTTGATTGGGGGGTTAGGCATGGGCCAGGTCAATCACCAATGGTCCTTTACTGACCAATCAGGTGGCTTGACATGGTCAATCGGGTCAGAGCTGGCTAAATTCAGACTGAACTAATCAGGGGCCATCTTGGATCACTCAATGGGAGGGGGAGGAGTGAAATACCAGGATGTGGGACAAAGGTGACTAGTCACCATCTTGCCCCATAGATCTCAATGGGGGAAAATAATCAGGATGTAGGACAAAGGTCACCAGCCCTAGAGGACAGATGTTAGTCCTCCAAGCAGGCCAGACAGGCCTCTGTCCCTGGAGTTCTTTCTAGGATTCTCAGCACTATGCTTTGGGTCAAAAGCAGGAGGGTTTTAGAGTTATTTTAGAATAAGGTTTTAGACTTCTACCTGGGTCAGGCAAATCTCCACTCAGGCTCCCTCTAGGTCCTTTCCAGGGAACCCCAAATAATCACCAATATCTTTTTACCTCCAGTGGGCTAGCATTGTTTCATTACTAAAATTATTTTCAAATATTTATTTCAACAATCTGTTGACTAATAGAGCACAGATATATGAACCAAACCCTACAAACTGCTTACCAGAGACCCTAAAGTCAAGAAAAATGTCAATATTTCCTATGAAACTATTACATAACTAAAATTTAGAAGTATCTTTTGCTTTCATAGAAGTTTTATAATAATTTTAATTACATGTTTTAAGAAGTCGTATTTTCTTTCTATTCTGGATCTGTAATTAAATTTTTAACAAATATGTTACATTCTTCTATGTAAATGTAAAAGACAGATAATAAATATTGATTTTTGTAGAAGTTTAGAATGCAAAGTAATTCTCTTTGTGACTACACAATCTGTATTATATAGAAATGTTTAAAGTTCTGAAAGATATATATTTGACCCTATGTGACAGACACTGTTAACCACTATTAATTGCTACCCAATACTCACCCCTATACTTTCAACAACAACACTTTATTCTTTAGGATAGCAATGCACCAGAATCAGATAATAGATGGTTAGACTGGGGTTGTCATAATTTTCTTCCTTGATTTCCAGTCTTCATTGCAACCAGGTATAATCATGTGACCCACTACTCCTCATGAGATGTATGAGAAAATTTGGTATGCTTCTGGCATTTTGCTTTCCTGTTAAAAGATGGAGGGCTCTAGAGGCACAGCACTTTCCCTCTAGCTTCCTGACCAAATGAGACAATTTGTAATTGATGTTTAAGAGATATCTTGTGTCTGATTAGGAGCAATCATCAAAACAGATAATTCCTTATTTTATTAGCCTAAATAAAAAGATACTAGATCTTTGATGGAATCTTTGGGGAGATAAATTAATGCCACAAAACACCTACTCTAGACTTATTATGTGAAAAAATTAAAACTACCTAGAAAAAAGCTGTAATCTCTATGTATAAGATTATGAAGCATGTTTTCTTCCTGTAAGATTAATAAAATGGTAACAGATGAATTGTTATGACATTTCCAATTCACCTTCCAAAGTGTCCTTTCCAAAGACATTTCCAATTCACTTTCACTGTTGCTCTTATTTTTCTTCCAAATTACTGATATTAAAAACAGTTATTTCTACTATCTCAAACCATGTCAATAGTCATTGCCATGAGCAGACTGCTTCTTCCTGTCTCTCAAATATATGTACACATACATATCCAAGGAACATATGCTCAACTTCTCTCAATAATTTTCTACCCTTTAAAACCCAGTGTTGAAAGTCTGGGAAAGTGAATAAGATGAGCAACACCATTTCTTCCCTGTACGAGAGATGCCTCTAATGTACTTTATTTGCTATGACTAGAACCACGTCACTATTTTTTATAAAAATAAGCCACCATATACACCAACTGGGTTCAATTTAAGAATTTGTGAGTAAGAATGGTTTCAAATTAACCAAACCATGTTGTTGTTGTTGTTGTTGTTGTTGTTGTTGTTGTTGTTGGGTGCCATCGCATAGAGTCCAACTCATAGAGTCTCTTTGTACAATGGATGAAACATTACCAGACATTGTGCCTTGCGAGGCACTAATGTCAATGCTTCTCTGCTATTCATAAGTTTTTCAATGGTTGACTGTTTCAAAAGTGGGCTGCTGGGTCCTTCTCCCAAACCTACAGCTCCGGATATTCCCAGGCTGTCTCCCATCTAAGGACTAATGAGGCCAATCCAGCTTAGCTTCTGAGATATAGACAGGATCAGATGCAAGGATGGTATGGCTATGGACAGCCAAACCATAGATATACAGAAATAGCAAAACAGAGAGTAAAATGTCATGAATAGGCTTCCTTCCTCACCAGTATAACTCATCATAGACCAGGATTAGGAGAATGCATTTGCTTTCAAAACCCAAAGCCTATTCTAATCCTGCCTCCTTGTACAGACTTGGAAACTGACCTAAATTCTTAATATCCTGGATGCCAAGTTTACATAATAGTTATTCACTCCCATTTATCTCATAAGATATTGAGGAAGTTACCACTAAATTTTATAGTATACATAAATATTAAAATATTTATTTCCATTTCATATATGCTATAAATATCCAGTTACTAATTTGATTAGAGAAGATAATCCTCCCACTGACAGTATCAGCCACACAAAAAAAGTTTATTTTGGAGCATGTAACATACTTTGGATCCTCATACTGTTGTTTGGCATGAAAATAAGTTCATTCACCTAAACTATTTAAAATATCAAAAGTCATTCAACAAGTAACCATCTGAGATACAGACAGAGCCAAATAGTGAAATTATAAATTTTCTTAAAATAAAGTTTTAAAAAATATTCTAGAGTTTCAATATATATGTATTTTCTGGAAGAGTCTTACCTCTTTCTAAGTGTTTGGTAAAATTCACAAGTGAAATTATCTGGGTCTGAGTATTTCTGTTTGAGAAGTTTTAAAACTATAAATACATTTTCTCTAATAAATATTGGACTATTCATTTCTTCTCTAGTGAGCTTCAGTAGATGATATCTTTAAAGGAATTTAATCATTTCAAAAATCATTAAATTCAAAATTCTCAAAAATGACAGTTATTTTTCATGTCCCCGTTTATCCTTTTAATATCTATAGACCATGCAGTGATGTCCCTACTCATTCCTGATTTGGGTAGTTTCTGTTTCCCTCTATTTCCCTAGATTATGAGTGGGCTGGGATTTAGCTCAGTTGGTAGAGCGCTGCTCTGCAGTCTCTGAGGTCCTGAGCTTGATTTCCAGCACCACAAAAGTGGAAGAAGGACGCGGCAATCCACCCCCAAGGCAATCCCGAAAAAAATCAGCTATTGAAAACCCTATAAGGTCACTATGAGTCGGATACAACTCTACAGCACGTAACAACAACAGAAAATATAGGTTCCCTTCTCAGAACTGGCAGTGGTAAATTCTGGCATGGTGACACACACTTGTAATCCCAGCAACTCAGAAGGTGGAGCCAGGAGGATGTAGAGTTTGAGGTCAAAGGCAGCCTGGATAAATTAGTGAGACCATGACTTAAAATAATTTTTTTAAAGGCTAGGAGTACAACCCAGTGGAAGAGCACTTAAATATATGGGAGGCCCTGGGTTCATCCTCCAAGTACCACCAAAAGAAAGGGAGGGAAGGAAGGAAGGAAGGATGGATGGAAGGAAGGAGAAAAGAAAGAAAGGAAAAGAAAGAAAAGAAAGGAAAAGAAAGAAAATCCTACTACTGACATACTAAATGATTAAAGAATATGCTTTTCACCTTAATTCAGGAATAAGGCAAAGATACTCTCACCAAGAAAAAGAGAGCAAATATATACATACATATATACAAACAGAGGAAAAATTATCCTTCTTTTCATTTCTGGAATATATGACAGTCTATGTAGGAAAATCTGTAGCCTGTACCCACAAAGAAAACCTATTGTAATTAGTGAGTTTAGAAAGGTTGTAAAATACAGAGTCAATATTTAAAGATTCTCTGTATTCCAATTGGCTATAAATAAAAAATTAAAATTTGCAACAATGTCTTACCATTTACAATACCATCAAGAAACACTAAATATTTAAGGATAAAAAATGTTATAAAAAATTTTGTAAGAGGTAAATCTGAAACATAATCAAGAAAAGACTGGAAGGAATAGAGATACATTGTGTTATTAATGAAGCCAAAAGACTCACTATTGTAAAGATACCATTGCTGGTGAGAATGCAAAATGGTACAGTCTTACTGGAAGTCAGTTTGGCATTTTCTTCTAAAGTCAAACACACCTTTCCCATTTGACCCAGAAATTCTACTAGTATTTATGTAAGCAAAATGATATATCCACACGAAAATTTTTATGCCAATATTTATAGCAGCTTTATTCATAATAGGCAAAACTTGCATGTTGGGAGTTAATTCTCCATGAGTCTTCTACATTTTTGCAGGTAGAGGTACTGCCTGCCTTTGATTTGTACTCTTTACAGATATATATAGAACAATCAGCCTTGGAAGATATAGCTCCCCCCTCTAAGAAAAGAACATGTTTGTCTTACTGTACAGAATGAAAATAATGTCTCCCTCTGGATCCAACATCAGACAGGGTTCCCTAAACTCAAGATTCCTGTACTGTGATGCAAAGTACTCCCTGTACAAGCATCACTTGGTCATCATCTTGTCTCCGCATGTGAGCTGAGGCTCAGGAAACTGGCACAAATGCTGGGATTCTGGCTATGCGATAACAATGAGTAATAAATTATCCTTGGTTATGACCCAGGATTCTCATGTCTTCTGTCTGCATCCATGAAGCTGTGGTTGGCGGAGTGTTAATTCACTGGAGGAGTAAAACAGCAGAATGTTGCCAACTCTTGACACTGAAAACAACCCAATAGTCTATCAAATGTCTACTATCATTTGCACTTGTAATGTCACATGTACTCAGGTACTGAAAGGCTTAGTCCCAAGCTGGTGGCACTACTTGGAGGCGGTATAAACTTTAGGAGATGGAGCATACCTGGAGAAAACAGGTCACTGGAAGCATGCCTTTGAAGAATGTATTTTCTCTTTCTCTGCTTCCCAGCTGCCGTGAAGACAGAAGCATTCATACACCATACGCTCCTCACCATTACATTTGGCCCCACCTAGGCCTAAAATCAATGGAGCCATGAGAAACTTCTGAAAACATGAGCCAAAATAGATCTTTCCTCCTTTTGGTTGCTTACTTCAGGTATTTTGTCATAACAATGAAAAGCTAACACTACTTCCAAAATGTGGTATAGCCATAAAACAAAATGAACTACTGATAAGTACACCCATGTGGATGATTTCAAAAGTATAAGACTAAGAGAAAGAAATAAGACTGGAAAGACCATTAGATGCTGTCAACTCAGGTCCAACTCATAGCAACCCTATGAACAACAGAACAAAACACTCCCAGATCCTGTGCAGGCACATCATCTTTATGTTTAAGCCCATTGTGGCAGACACTGTGTCAATCCACCTAGTGGAGGGTTTTCCTTTTTTTCATTGACCTACCACTCTCCCAAACATTATGGTCTTCTCCAGAGATTGGTCCCTCCTGATTACATGTCCAAAATATGTAAGATGCAGTCATCTTGCTTCCAAGGAGCATACTGGTTGCATTTCTTCTAGCACAGATGTCTTAATTCATCTCCAGCACCATAATTCAAAAGCATCAATTCTTCTCCTGTCTCCCTTAGTCAACGTCCAGCTTTCACAACCATATTATGTGACTGAAAATACCATGGCATGAATCAGGTGCACCCTCATTTTCAACATGACATCTTTACCTCTCAACATATTAAAGAGGTCTTCTGCAACAGGTTTTCCCAAAGCAATGCATCTTTTGATTTCTTGACTGCTGCTTCAGTGGGTGTTGATTATAGAACCAAGTAAAGCCAAATCTTGGACAAGTTCAATCTTTTTTCCATTTATCATAAAGCTGTGTACTGACCCAGTTGTAAGAATTTTTGTTTTGTTGATGTTGAGAAATAGTGTATACTGAAGACTGTTCTTTGATGATCAATGTTTCAAATCCTCTTCACTTTCAGCAAGCAGAGTTGTGTCATCTGCATAATGCAATTTGTTAATGAGTCATCTTCCAATCATGATGCTACATTCTTCTTCCTAAAGTCCAAATTCTCAGCATAGAAATTGAAGAGGTATAGTGAAAGGATATGGCCTTGATGCACATCTTTCTCCACTTTAAACCAGGTGGTGTTTCCTTGTTCTGTTCAAATGACTGCTTTCTGGTCCATGTGCAGATTCCTCCTGAGTACAAATAAGTGCTCTGGTATTCCCATTCTTTGCAGTGTTATCCATAATTTGTTATGATCCATGCAGTCAAATACCTTGGCGTAGTTGAGAAAACATAGACTTCTTACTGGTGTTTTCTGCTTTCAGCTAATATTCATCCAACATCAGTAATGGTGTCCTTTGTTCCAGGCCCTCTTCTGAATCCAGTTTGATTTTCCAGCAGTTCCCTGTATATACACTGCTACAGTCACTTTTAAATGATCTTTAGCAAAATCTTGCTTGCATGTGATACTAATGATATTGTTCAATAGTTTCCACATTTGGTTGTATCTTCTATCTTGAGAATAGGCACACATATGGATCTTTTAAAATGTATAATTCCATCTAGCTTAACTTTACCCACAAGGTAAAGCTACAGTGATCAAAAGTAGATGAAGTGTTACTTGAAGACAGATGTGGGGAGAGGGAATTGACTGCAAAAGGACATGGAGAATTGCAAGGGTGATGAATATGTAGTGTATCACAAACACGATAGCAGTGATGTCACTGTATACTTCTGTCAGAACTAAACTCATACCCTTAGAGTGGTGAATATAATTGTATATCACTTATATGTCCAGAGAGCTTGCAAAAGGATTTGATCTTCTACAAATATTTGTTGGGCACCTATTCTGTTTCAGGTGCATTTCTAAGAAAAAAAAAATGGTACACTGAGCAAGCAAGGTCCTTGCTGTCCTGAAAATCTATTCTAGACTGGGACTGGGAGAGGGGTAGATTATAAAATACTCAAATGAGAAAATGCCAGAGAGAAATAAGTGCCATAATAAAAATAAAATAATGCTTTCAAATTGGAAGTGAATGACCTGGGAAATCACTATATATTCAGTAGCCCTAAACTTGTGGGATTTAACTGAGACCTGAGACCTTGGTAAGAGCCATTTTCTAACAGAATGTGGGAGGGGAAAGGCAGAAATGAAGAGAACCAAAGTGAGGGAGGACCCAGGAAGAGGCAGACTTACATTTTATTGATTATCCTATAATAGTGTTTTGATACTTTACCAGGTGCTTGAGTGTGTTTTTTAAAGTCAAGTTAATTATTTAGCTCAAGGCTCTAGAGTCATCTTTGCTATGATGTTGTATTGCTGAGGAAAAAATCATGGAGTCTCTTATTCCTGTGCAGGTAAATGGTTCTTCACATCTAACTATTGGAACTACTTGGAAAATCAATATTAGGGAATAATATTCACACAGAATTTACTTTCTGCTTCCACATAGGAATTATAGCAGCAGAGCAGTATCTGCTTTTTATCAGAGTCTCCAAAAGCCTTCTCATTTACTCCCCTGTGCAAAATAAGTTGATTTTTTTAAAAAGTACTTTATTCTAGTGTCTATGACTAATGAAGCAAAAATAACCTCCTACATGATTGAAACTGACATCTTTTTAGCATTTCAGAAACATGGGAGTCAATTTACAAGACTAATGTGGTCACATTAGTCACATACATAAAATATAACATGGAAAGACATCTGCTACAACTTCCATCCCCAAGCACAAATATAATCAATCTATTGTCTATAGCTCCTAAGGAAAATGAGACAATGTAGGAAATTTTAAATTATTAAAGTATATATGACATACATATACTGAGAAGAATGCAGCATCAGGATTGCAGGAACACTAATTAACAACCCACATTTTGCAGGTGACACAACCCTGCTTGCTGAAAGTGAAGAGGATTTGAAACATTTACTGATGAAGATCAAAGAACCAAGCCTCCAGTATGGATTGTGCCTCAACATCAACAAAACAAAAACCTTTACAAGTGGGTCAGTATGCAGCTTCATGATAAATGGAGAACAGATTGAGCTTGTCCAAGATTTTGCTTTACTTGGTTCTACAATCAACACCTGTTGAAACAGTAGTCAAGAAGTCAAAAGACACACTGCACTGGGAAAAGCTGTCGCAAAAGGCCTTTTTAAAGTGTTGAAAGGTAAAGATATCACATGGAAGACAAAGGTGTGCCTAACTCATGTCGTGGTGTTTTCAATCTCAACATATGGTTGTGAAAGCTGGATGTCAAATAAGGGAGACGAGAGAAGCATTGATGCTTTTGAATTATCATGCTGGAGACAAGTAGGAATGCCAAAAAAAAAAAAAAACCAACAGAACTGTCCTAGAAGTGCAACCAGAGTGCTCCTTGGAAGCAAGGATAGCTAGACTGCATCTGATGTATTTTTCACATGCAGTTAGGAGGGACCAATCTCTGGAGAAGGACATCATGTTTGGGAGAGTGGCAGGTCAATGGAAAAAAAAAAAAAAAAAAAAGAAGACCCTGACTAGATAGATTGACACAGTATCTGCATAGACTTAAACATAAAAAAAGATCATGTGCCTAGCATAGAATCTGGGAGTGTTTCATTCTGTTGTTCCTATGGTCCCTATGAGTGGGACCCAACTCAATGGCACCTAACAACAATAATATGTATATGTTGCTTGGTATTCTATCATGCTAGGACTTTTACACCAGCAATTTCTAACCACTTGAAAAGCTATTTACTGAAGAATCTGTTGGAAGGTAACTACATAGTTTGGGGTAGGTAATTATAAACAAAAAACACCACCATCAGGACAAAAGAAGTATCTCAGTGACCAAGAATAAAGTCAATAACACATTTAAAATAAAAGTCAAAGACCAGTGATTGCCATGAGAGTAAGAAAATGAACAGGTGGAACACAGGAGACAGAATTTTTAAGGCAATGAAAGTATTCTTTGTGGTATTATAACGATGGATACATATTATACACTCTATCCAAACCCACATAATGTACAACACTGTGGATGAACCCTATGTAAACTATGGGTGATGATAAAGATGTGTTAATACAGGCTTATTAACCATAACAAATCTACCACTCCTCTGGGATGGGGTTTGACAAGGGGGTGAGGGCAGTATGCATGCATCTCTCTATTTTCTTGGTTTAACTATAAGTTTTATTTTTGTTTTTGTTTTGCTGCACTTGGGGGGTGGAACCCAAGGCCTCCCACATAATTTGCAAGTGCCCTATCACTAGGCTGCACCCCTAGTCCACTTTTTATTTTGGGTCAGGGTCTCACTAAATTACACAGGCTCAAAAATCACAATCCTTCCTCTGCCTCCGAAGTCTCTGGGATTGCAGATGTGTACCATAGCGCATGTACCAGCACATAGCATGTGTACCAGCTGACTGTGAATCAAAAAACTGCTTTTGAAAAAAAAAATTTATTGTTGAAAGAACACAAGTTGTTCCTTTCAAAATTCATTTAAATGTAATGTGCTATTACAGGCTGTGCTGAAGGGAATGAGGCAGGAGGATCTCAAGTTCAAGGCTACCCTAGGCTACACCTTTAAGTCTGAAGGTATACCACTGTGGCAGCTGATCTCATCAGCTCTCAGAAGCTAAGCAGGGTCAGACCTGGTTAGTACTTGGATGGGTGACCGCCTGGGAACACCAGGTAACATAGGCTTGGGAGAAGGACCCAGTAACCCACTCCCAAAAAAACCAATCAGCCATTGAAAACCCTATGAATAGCAGAGAAGCACAACAATGTTTTGTCTGTTGTACATACGGTTGCTATGAGTCAGACACTGACTTGACGGCACCTAACAACAGCAACAACAAACCATAAAGCCATGAGCTCCACAGACTAAGATAAAGGCCAAGGACAAGTGTACAGAAAACTATACTTCAGAGTATAATGCACCAAGTTCTACAGGACAGGTTGATAGGAGTTAATGAAGGGGTTCAGGAAAGGTAGTGGTCATTTCCAGTTATAGACAACAAAGAAGCCTTGCTGAAGTTGACAACTGAGCTAGTTACTAAAGAGCTAAAGGGAAGTTAGGTAAAGAGAGTAGATGTCATGAGTTTGTTCCCAGATTGTGGGGGCTGTTGGTGACTTCTTGATGCCCAATTTTCTAAATTCAAAGTATATCAATATAATAAATTGTTTCTGACACTCTCAAGAACTGGTCTTTCTAAACAGTAAATTAGTAGTTAAATACCTCAATAATGATTAAATAAATCAAAGTTCTGATGCATCATTAATCCCTTTGGTGAAGATATATTGTTACATAGTCCCTAAGTTTGAGTGCTAATTGCATTATAAACAAAGTTAAGTGACGTCCCCTGTCACCATCAAAGCCAGAGTTGGGTCCCCAGCTGGGGGACCCAGACTTACACATCAGGTTTTTAACCACTGCTCCAGATGCCTCTCCAGACTGGTTAGTGGCAGAGCCAAGACCAGAACAAAAGTTTCTAGATTCAAATCCCAAGTTCTTCCTACTATGAAGTATTTGTTTCTACGTAATCAGCACAGGTTTTCATAAGCCTGGTCACTGAAGTGCTTCACTATCTCTATAACAAAATTCTCCTTTTCTCCTCAAATTTTAGAGTTGGTTTCCTTCTCATTTTCACAGATGGAAATTTTCTCTCTTCAACTACCCTCACTTTATAAACCACTACAACCAAACCATGACCAGTTAAGCCACAACAAAGGCACCTTGGCATTATCCATTCCTTAGACAAAAGTGGGGAGAAGACAACAAAAAATAACCACATGTAGCATCTGCTTTTGTCCTGGAAATGAAGGAATAGAAAGCAAGCACACATCTGTACAACTCATTTGCAGAATAAATACTTGGTGCTGTTTAACTTTATAGTCACTTCCCTTTTAGGGCCAAAGCTGAGGAAAGCAGGCAGGCTTCTTTTCACTTCATTTTCCTTCCTTGAGTGTATCATTTCATCCCTGTGTAACAAGGTGTTGAGAAGGATTTTTCCTGGAGGAGTTACTAGGCTCCACAGCTGGAAACAAAAGACACATCCTAATATTTTAGAGACAATGTCAACACCTGTAGCTAGCACTGCACACCTGCCATGACTTATTGAGACATGGCAAAACCAGGTTTACCATAATCGGTTTCTCCAAAACCTTTAGTCTCAACCTTGACTATACTGACAGGAGCTTGCAAACCTACTGACGCCTAGGTAATTTCTACAGAGGTGTTGAACTAGTCCCAAATGTCACCTTTGGCAATGGGATTTTTTGGCCTCCCCAGTTGATTCTAATCACGGGCAAGGTTGAAATGACTACTCTAAGAAGGGGGAAGATACAGACATTGGCCTTGAAGGCAATGTGAGAGGGGAATCCCCTCTTATAAGCATGTGGGGAACACATTTTTCCTCTCTGAATATCCTGGAAAAGTGAAAAAGTAGTTGGGGACAATTCCAAGAAGGCTTTTCTACAAGACATGATGCTACTTGTAGATATGCTTACCCTCTGTCTACAGGTGCAAGAGAAAAAAGAAGTGAATGACATTAGGATGGAAAGAAGAGACTGAAGTGGATAAGGTAGCTGAGTTCCTAAGGCACAAATAGGCTATGTGGAAATGAGCTGTGCTTCAGCTCTCTTCCATGGGAATTTACCCTGAAACACTGCTTGCCAGGTGCTTATCAAAAACTGGGTTGCAGCAGCAGGAGGCTGTGCTAAAAGAAAGATGGTGGGGATTGTGGGTGCTGGAACACAAAGGTTCCACTCTCAGAACTGGCAGTGAGGAGAGCATACCTTGTGCCCTGCAAAAGCCCAACTTTGGATGCCACTCCACAAAGGAACAGAAAGTCAGTAGAGAAGCACCAACAAACAAGTTGTTGTTATGTACCATCCAGTCAGTATCCAACTCATAGTGACCCTACGTCCAACAGGCAAAACACCATTGTCAGTGCTTCTCTGCTGTTCATAGGGTTTCACAGGCAGATTGATTTTGGGGAGTGGGTTGCCCGGTCCACCTCCCAAGCCTACAGCACCTGGTGTTCCCAGGTGATCTCCCATTCAAGTACTAACCAGGTCCGACCCTGCTTAGCTTCTGAGATCTGACAGGATCAGATGCCACAGGGCTACAGCTGCAGGCAACAAATAAGTAACAACAGCTAAAGCCAGGGCCAAATAAACACACCACACATGCTGCTCCTCTAATTTTCCCTTTGATGATTTTTAAGCATTTATCCAGTGCTGGATCTTTCAAGGACACAGTAATATAAATAAATGGAGACAAAACTCTGAATGAGGGAATAGAAATGCAGGACCAAAACTACCACTTTTCTTTTTAGAAGACAATTCCGAGGTAGAAGGAAGAGAGAGAATGGACCCAAGAGTTCTTGATACCAGAAATGTCAGCTAGATGGAGCAAGAGAAATTGAACTTCAGGTTAAATTCCGAGCTTGAAGTTGAAAATTGAGTTATAGTAACCAGGATTGTCCAGAAATACATAGAATCAACCAAAGACATGACCTAAAAGTAAAAAAGCAATATTCTAATCAGTTGTATGTAGAAATGGAGAAAAACATAAGACATTCACCCTTTCACTGAGTTTTCATTGAGTTGAGATGGCTGAACCTATTAGATTTCTAAGAGCTTGCCTATCTTTTCCAAAGCAGCTTATTTCTGTGAAATGCAAGTGAATGTGCTCACCGAAGGACAAATCAGTGTCACCAACTGATTTTAACACTGTCCATGTCCTACATTAGGGTCCTTTCTGTAGACTGAAGGACACCATAGAGAGATGCACTGAACTTGGCTCCCTGTACTTTCTGTCTTACATTTTGGTGCCATGAGCTAGTGGATCAAGTGAATGCCAGTCAGCTGCCACGAGTGAGGTGAAATACACACCATGCAGTTATGCTGATCTTGCCCAAACATGTAACTCCTTCAACCTCAGTCATCTAATGTCGACTACAGGAAAGGCATCTTTTAGAGGCTGTAGCACACAATGGTGGGCACAAGGGCTGCTCAAGAAACGGTCACAGAAGTCAATCTTAATAAGACACTAATGAAAACTTTTCTAGAGTAAAATTCTAGTTAATATCCCCTATTTAAATGAACATAAATACCACATCACAGAGGCAGCATCGATGTGACACAGTTGATACCTTATCTCCCTCCATATAAATGTTGTAGTCTGCTGAGACATTTTTAAGCATGGTTCATCCTCTTTTGCCTTTTCTTTTTGGTGTTGGTGATTGAACTCAGGACCTCACATATGCTAGGCAAGCATTCTACCACTGAGATACATCTCCAGCCCAAAACATGGTTCATTCTAATAAAGGCCATTTTATAATGATTTTTAAGTATCTATAGTGCTTGGCTCTTCTAACAGGACAGTAATATTAATAAATGGAGAAGAATTCTGAATGAGGGAAATAGTAAGAAATATAGTTCCAAAACTATCACTTTTCTTTTTAGAAGACAATTCAGAGCTGGAAGGAAGAGAGAAAGAACAGAACCAAGAGTTCAGGAAGTAGGCAGCAGTCCATAGATCAAAGTAGCAAAAAAGTAAGAGTAATAAGCATAATTGTTGTGTTGTTGTTAGGTGCAGTTGAGTGGAGTCCAACTCATAGCAACCCTCATAGGGTTTTCAATGGCTGACTGTTTCAGGATTGTCTTGGGAATGGGTTGCCACATCCTTCTCCCATTTTGTGGTGCTAGGAATTGAACTCAGGACCTCAGAGACTGCAGAGCAGCGCTCTACCAACTGAGCTAAATCCCAGCCCTTAATAAGCATAATTAGGGTCTGCAAAGAAACTGGAGCCTTACAGAAGAGGAGGAAATCTTATAGCTTTCCATTGAGTAGAGGTTAGGAATAACTGGAGTGAGACCTGGAGTCTCACAACTGAGAGAACACTAAAAATCTTCATTTGGAATAAAAGAGAACTAAATCCTTAAATACTCAGAGCTTTTGTTGGTTATTGCTGGCAAATATCTCCTGTGTCCTGTACTAGGTGGGTGTATTTCTTTTACTCTAATTTAAAGAAAACAAAAGGCTCTCACCAATATACTAAACATCTTAATAAGTATAGTACATAGAAAAAATAAAGTCAAGTGTTGTTTTCTATCTTTCTTTAGATAAAGATAACTAGAATCAAAATCTGTTCTTGGGTACAAAGCTATCCTAAACTCCAAACCTATAGTTTTTAACTATATAGATATACTCCAAAATCATCTGAGACAAAGAAAGAAAAGAAAGAATGAACAAAGGCTCAGACACTCCTAGGGAAGGTGGAGTCTAGGAAAGTGCACCATAAAGTATTAAGCCCCCAGAGATGCTGATATGTATGATATATACCCCCTATTATAACCACCAGCCATCACCATTCAACTGGTGGCAACTCCCAAAATTATCCACCAAGGAGAAATAATACAATGCTCCCCCTTCTCTCATGAGAAAGCTGAGAGCCTTCCATTTTTTAATTTAGAATCTCTGGCATATTATCCTGGATAATTCTAATCCACAGTAGTTTAAATAGTCTAATCACAACCTGAGTCTTCCTCACCAAATAGAATTTTACCAACAATACAGAAAGTTGTTGGCTGAGCTAATCAAAGAGTTAGTAGAGGAGGCCTGAGCTTAATGCTAGGGCACAGCAATAATGAGGTGGCTGCTACAGGACAACACTGGGGTAATCAACATGGGTAGACAAAGATGATGGCACCAGGCCGCTTCTGAAAGCTCACCCTCTCCCTCGCAGAATGCCGGTGTTCATCATCCACGCAGATATCTTCCGGGAGAACATAGGCTTCATGGAGGCACTGGCTTTTTGAGATATGATTTACATAGCATAAAGGAAGTCAACAGGAAGAATTTGAGGAAAATGACTTTCCAAGGCAAGAAAGCAGGCTGTATCTGGCAAACAGCAAGTAATCTAAATTGACAGAGCATTAAGCAAAAAGATTTAATCGGACATCTAAAGTTTAAATCATATTTTAGAGAATGCTGAATGTTTGATGCATTTTTCTATAAGTGCAGAGTCATCAAAATGTATGCTTCATGGAATTTAGATAATCAAAGCCATAGTTTAGAAGGAAAAACCTGTCAGCATCTTGGAAACAAGGACAGGTGTGGTAAGGAAGCCAGAAGGCCCCTGCAGGAATCCAAGGGAGATGTGGGGTGTAAGCCAGGTAGGGCTCCCCTGCAGCAGTAAGTGCTGCTTCTTCCACTCTGAAAGCTACATCTGCTGGAAAGGAGTCCTGAGAATTTTCTTAGTTTACTAGTGAAATGAATGAACTCTTTTGAAAGAGTAATAACTAAAGTGAGAGTTAAACTGGGCACAGTGGCACAATCCAGAGATTCAAGAGGCAAAAGCAGGAGGATCATGAGTTCAAGGCCAGAAGCAACCTGAGTAATGCTTAGGCAGCCAGAGTAATGCTATCTCAAAATAAAAAATTAGCCAGGCACAATGGTGCACACCTATAATCCCAGTGGCTTGGGTGGAGGCAGGAGGATTGCAAGTTCGAGACCAGAGGCAGTCTGCATAATTTAGCAACACCCTGTCTCAAAAAAAAAAAAAAAAAAGTAAAAAAGTGGGCTGAGAGTGCAGCTCACTGGTCCAGCACTTGCACAGCATGCAAGCACAAGGCCCTGGGTTCAACCCCAAGTACCACAAAAAAAAAAAAAAAAATTTAAATGGGTTGAGGTACAACCCAGTGGTAGAGCACTTGCAAAAGCATGAAAAAGGCCCTGGGTTCAACCCCCAAGTACCACAATAAGCAAATAACCAAATAAATAAAATTAAATTGTGATAATGACTACCCTGCCAGCTTCAAGTGGAAATTAATGCAATTTGTTTTAAGTTATATACATTTATTTATTATATCAAATGGACTATTCATTTATATATAAATTTACATATCCAAAATACATCTCTGAAAAGAAAAACATTCCAATTTTCATGGATAAAGACAGGTAGATGACCAATGTCTCATGGGCAACTCACCCCCATGTTCATATCACCTATTTGCCTCCACATTCCTCTGAGGGAGCAAAATATTGGGGGAGAAACACCTAGATCATTGGCTTCCCTTCAAGTTTCTCTCAAAAATATGCAATTCTGACTCAAAATCCTGTGTTTATCTTATTACACTACAAAATTTGAAATTTTGGAAGTATAAAATAAAAGTCTTCAAAAATGTTTGGGAAACAAGACACATGTTAGTCTATAACTTGGGAAATACTTGGCAGAGGTAGAATTTATTTCAATATCAAGTCTGTCATCATCATTGAGGAAGATAACAATGAGTTCCACAAATCACAGCACCTATCTTTATTGAACTATGCTTCATCTTTTGAAGTACTGTTATAAGTTTATTTCCTTTTAAAACCTCATTTTTATTCCTACTATTAGATAAGAAAATGAAGACAAAGACAGCCCATCATTTCACAACTAGTCAAACTGAAATCCAGACTTCAATTTCTAGTTAACTCCTTCTCCAGAGAATCTTTATTGGCTTTTCAACACTTGCTATAATCTGCTCTTGTCTCTGTGCCAGATTCAAATCTTCATGTTAGAGTCAGCTGCATTTGATAGCATGCCTAATGTCTTCTAGGGTCAAAAAGGAATTTGGAGCGCATATAAAAGGTACTCTGGGGGCTTGATGGAGGTTAAAATGCTCTTATAAAATAACAACTTGATATAAGTTAATTGTGAATTAATGAAAAGCATGTGAATCCTAACACATCAAATGAAACCCAGTGGTTCAAAAAATAAATAAAGTCTGCTTAGCAGAAAACACTCTGCCAACGCCCAGATTTTTAAGCAATAAGTCATGACAATCTGAATCTAATACATGCTAGATGGCCCTATCTCTATGCATTAGTGTAAAGAAGGCAGTTTTGTGAGTGCTAACCAACAAATTCTCTAAAAAACCAGTTGAGAGTTTGGAGTGGATTCTACTACTCTGTTATTGTCATAAAGAAGTCCAGGGAATGGCAAAAATCTCTGGAAAAAGGACCTAAGTCACCTAGTAAAAGCCCTCCAAGACTGTGGGAACTGCCATTTATCACATTAATCCACACCCTGATCTGCAGCAGCTTAACACAGAAAGAAGTGATTTCAGTTCTTCTGAAAGACTTTATCCTCCCCAAAGAAGGTCCTCCAGGTTGAGCTCATGAGTCCAAAATTTAAGTCAGATTCTACCCAAGTGTCATTGATGATAGTGGTCAACTCCCACTGACAATATTAAGAATTCTGCCATCTCTGAGACAGACTTATATGATCTTCAAAGTGAACTAGGGTATGTGAGGTTTAGTTATTCTTAGATTATGCCTGGGATCACTTAGTGCTTTGAAAAATCTGGAAATTCACAGACAACATCCTTTTTTGGCTTTAAAATAAACCAAAAGAATACAGGCTTGTTAGAGAAAGGCATGCCATGAGAGTTTTCATGACATGATGATATTCAGAAAGCAGCATTTAAAAACATTTTTATGGAAGTTGAGTAGTCAATGTAGCTCAGCCATAGATTGCTTGCCTAGGATGTGCAAGGCCTTGGGGTTGATCCCCAGCACTGTAACAATGGGGGGGAGGGGGGAATCCCACCACATTTTATGGAAGCTGGTTGTGACAATAGGTGAAGAGAGTTCAGAGTTAGGAAGGAACCTGGTTAGGAACTGATTTCATTGAAGTGGCACAGACTCAACTTCACCTTAAGGAAAAGAAGTTACCCTGTTTGTCAACATTAGAGAAAGAGCCATAGGAACCAATGCACCAAGAACTCCTTACCTCCTAATTCTTTCTCCATCGATCTCTTCCATCTCTGCTTCTCACGTGTGGGGTTCACTCTTTTTCTAGAAGTTGTTCTTCTCTGCAGGCAGGAGACATGGCGGTCAGCAGCCCCTGCCTTGCACTGTCCCAGTGAACACAAGGAAGATGCTCATTGGCTCAGTTTATATCACATGCTTAACTTAATTTGTTGTCAGTCCTGAGGGATGGGGTAGTGTAAGTGGCCACAGCTGGCTGACATGCACAGCTGAAGGTAGTGGACCTGTGTCCAAAGAAAGGGTAGGGAGGGAGCTTATCCATTAGTAATAATGGTCTCCACAATTTGACAATCTTCTAGAACACCTAATAGACTGGAGGGTTGTAGGCATGTGCTTCCTCTAGAGAGACAATTATGGAAAGGTCCTCTTCTCACCACCTGTCCAAAAAAATCAACTTTCCTCAAAAGCCAACTTCATATGTCACTTCCTTCCATGACCCAGGCACACTTTCCTAAATTCCTTTTAATAATTTAGCATTAACCAAGGCCAGAGGCAACCTGCATAAATTAGCAAGACCCTGTCTCAAAATATAAAGTAAAAAATGGGCTGAGGGTACAGCTCAGTGGTTGAGCACTTGCAGAAAGCATGTGTGAGATCCCAGGTTCAACACCTCAGTACTGCAAATAATAATAATAATAATTTCTTATGAAAATAGTTTTCTTTATTAATCATTTTTATTTCTAGAAATAAATATATAAAATAAATATAAATTAAAGGTCTATTATTATGACCCTAAGGAAGCTCTAAACTTTGAAATAGATGCTTATATAGTAAAGAGTACACAAGATAATGCCTGCAGCTGTAGCCCTGTGGCATCCGATCCCATCAGATCTCGGAAGCTAAGCAGAGTCAGGTCTGGTTAGTACCTGGATGGGAGACTGCCTGGGAACACCAGAAGCTGTAGGCTTGGGAGAAGGATCTGGCAACCCCCTCCCAAAAATCAATCTGCCATTGAAAACCCTATGAACAGCAGAGAAGCACTGACAATCGTGTTTCCCCTGTTGTACAGAGGGTCGCTATGAGTCGGATACCGACTCGACGGCACCTAACAACAACAACAACAACACAAGATAGAGTTAGTGTAACTCTACCCTAAATTAATTTTTTCCTCCATAACAATGTTCAATTTATTTGGACTGAATTAATCCTTTTAGTCACAAGATTGCTTAATTAAATTGGCTTATTAGCCTATCTTCTGCATGCTTATGCATCTTTTTTCCCCAGTACTAGAAGCTTGAACCCAGGCCCTTGCACATGCCAGGCAAGTGCTCTACCACTGGGCTGTATCCCCAATCCCCTTTTTTATTTTTTATTTTAAGACAGGGCCTCACTAAGTTGCATAGGCTGCCTCTGGCCTTGAACTCAAGATCTTCCTCCCTTAGCCTCCCAAGTAGCTGCCATTACATGTGTATACCATGGCACTCAGTTTGTTTATGCATCTTGATTACCCACGTGTGATGGTTAATTTTATATACCAATTTGACTGGCCATGGGTATCCAAATTAAATATTACTTTTGCATATGTCTCTGAGGGTATTTCTGGATAAGATTAGCACTAGAATGAGTGGACTAAGGCATTTATACCATCAATTCTCTGAGTTCTTAGGCCTTCCTATACAAATTAGAATTATACCTCCAGCTTGCCTAGGTTTCTAGCTTACAAACAATAGATCACAAAACCTCTCAGCCTCCATAATCATGTGAGGCCATTCTTCATAACCAATCAGTATCTTACTGGTTCTGTTCCTTTGGAGAACATGATGCAATCAACGTGCTTCAATCATGAAGTTTTCTGAAACTATTGAATCACCTATTTTTGATTTAATGATTTCTTTTTTATTTATCCAGCCTCAGGAAGTACAAGGAACTAATTCCATAACCCTGGGTAGCTGCATACAATATATAAGATAGAAATTATTTATTTTCCTGCAAGTACTTAAAGTTGATTTTATAATATTAGTGACTTGATATCAGCACCTTGGTCTGTTTCTGATAATCTTCCAGCAAGTGCACTGTCAAGCTCTCAGCAAGATTTGCACCACACATTTCCATCTAATCACATGAGTTGGAGGAAGGAGAACACTCTAGCTATATTATCTGAGGCAGGAAGATTCCTAAGACCTCCTCAGGCCCTGAAAATGACACTCAGCAGCAATATCATTGCTCCACTCTCCACTCCCACAGAAGCTGTGTCTCCCTCTTTTCATTCATTTTTTTTTCACTTATGTGCAAATATTTGCTGAACATCTTCTGTAAATCTGGCCCTGAGTTAATACTGTATTCATTGTTTCATCATTGTGAGAAACGTTTGCAGGAAGAAAGTAAAGAACAAACTAGAAATGGAAGAAAAATTAGTGAGGAAAGTAAAGATCTTTGTAACTTTCCAGAATTTGGATCTTGTACTATCTTGTCGAAGTTTCAACATTGCTCTTCATGTATTATTTACTGCTAGTCTAAATCAGCTGATTTTTTGCATTTCACATCTAAAACCTTTTATTTCTTGATTTAATATTGCTGTTGTTAGGTGCCATTGAGTTGGGTCTGACTCATAGCAACCCTATGTACAACAGAATGAAACACTCCCCGACAGTGTGCCACCCCCACACTTTGTCAGTGCTTCTCTGTTATTCATAGGGTTTTCTATGGCTAATTCTTTCAGGATTGCTTCAGGGGTGGGTTGCCAGGTCCTTTTCTCATAACTTTTTGATTACCACAGGTTAAAAGGGCCAAGTATTAGAAATAATTCAAGTGTTATAGGTAACTGTGGCCCATAATGGGTCTGCAATTAACACACATTTGGATAGGAAGCTATTTGATGTTATATATCCCTATTCCATAGGGTGGCTCACTAAGGTTGTTTCATTAACCTGGAAATAATGGAATCCCACAATTTAGACAATTTATTTTTTGAAGTACCTTATAGGGCTTTGGTAGAGTTTTACTTACACCTCATAAATGAAAGGTCTGGCCTTGTTGCTAAATAAATTATAAAAGTACACCTCCTCCCTGTATTAATAGAATATGCTTTCTGATGACAGAGGGCCTTACCTGACTTAGAACAATACATAAGCTAAGTAAATGGTTGGTTTCTGGCCTAAGACAGAAACCTTTAATTTCTTTATGGAGGAAATTCCTTTAATTTCTAATTCTCCAATTCTCCCTCTCCTGTACTTTGGAAAAAAAGAAAAAACTGGTAGTTCTTAAATAGTGCTTCATCACCATACCAACATCACTTGAAAATGCAAACTGTTGCTGCATCTAATACCTCCTAGAGTTTCTGATGGTGGGGCCCAGCAATCTGACTTAACAAGCACGCCATCTTATAACAAGCTCACTAAAATTGGAGAAGTATGGCTCTGTTCATCATTGATATTAGCACAATCAAATAAGGTGGAAAATATGAAGAAATTCTCACTTTCAAAAACAGGAGGAAAGACTTTCCCCAAAACATTGACTATCTGATTAGTGAGGGAATTCACAAACTGATTAACCAAAAATAGAATTTTTTATGAAGGGCAACCAAATGTGGGAATGAAGTAAAGAGGGTCATAAAATAACAGCCATCCCTACATAAATTAGAATAATTTCTTACAAAGTTAAAGACTATGATTCATTAAATTTGAACTGTATGCATCAGAAAGTGAGACAGGGAGAGGAAAAACAGAGGAAATGAGGGGAATTTGAATGTGGCTGTGCCATTGAATTGCAAAGCAATTCAGATGTTGGGCAGCAATAATAATAATATTGGCTACTACTTAAGAAGAAAAAGGAAGATTCAGTAAATGAGAGCAGGAAAAGGTAAACTGCAACAATAAAAAAAGTGCAATGAACAGGCATGGTGGCTATCTCCTGTAATCCCAGCAATTTGGGAGGCAGAGGTAAGAAGATCACAAGTTTGAGACCAGAGGCAGCCTGTATAATTTAGCAAGACCCTGTCTCAAGATAAAAAATAAAAAGGGGGCAGAGGGTGCAGCTCAGTGATAAAGCACTTGCAAAGTATGAGCAAGGCCCCAGGTTAGCCCCCAAGTACCACAGAGAAAGAAAAGAAAGAGAGAATGGAAGGAAGGAAGGAGGGAAGGAAGGAAGGAAAAAGGGAAGGAAGGAAAGAAGGAAGGGGCAACAATACAAAGAAAAATCAAGAGCAGAATAGTATACAAAGTTACATGTATGCTGTAATCAGTACTACTTTTTAAATAGTATCATGTGAACAAGAATTGGAAGATACAAGGAATAGCATTTGAAGTAGACTATTGTTAGGTACCACAGAGTCCGGTTCAGCTCATGGCCACCCTCATAGAGCTTTCAATGGCTGATTATATCAAGATTGTTTTGGGAGTGGACTGCCACATCCTTCTCCCATTTGTAGTAGTCTAGTAGGTTTTTTTCCTTAAAATTGACTCTAGTGCCAATGTGTTTTCTTGCTAAGTTTTACTGGTTAAAGGGCACTGATGGAGGGGACACTTTGATTCTGCTCTACTTTATTAGGTCTCAGATGGCATCTTACAGGGCCTTGAGGAGCCAGCATGCTGCTCACATTATTGCCACTTCATGTTGTGTAAATCTACTACAAGTGTGTTCTCACCCAGCTTATCAGGTGTCACATTGACAGTGAATCTGACTGATGTGCATACATTTGAAAAGCCTGGCAAAATTTCTGGGGAAGATCTGAATTACACATGCCTATTTTTAAAACATTTTATCCTAAATATAAGGGATCTATCTCAAATCATTAGAAACTTCAAAGTCACATTTATACATTAATAGTATGGCCAGCTTAGATAATAAAATTGGTATTGGGAAAAATACATAACATAGACATGTGGAAAGGACAAAGTAAGAGAACTGAGCTAGAAAATTCCACTGCACTTTAATCACCAGGGCTTCATAATAAGATGTTACTGGGAACAGAACAGCATTAGGAAAAATATTCAGAATGTTGAACAATTAAGAAAATGTCAAGTACAAAGGGCTAACCCTTTTAAAGAATAAATAGTTGGTAAAACATTTATTTCTTCAGCACCCCTGGAGAAATCAATAGAAGTGGAAGAAGCAGAAAGGAGCTTGTTCCATGCTTAGTAGTCTGAAGAACAGCTGGATTTAATTCAGCTTTCCCAAGAAGAGAGAGGAAAGACTTGGAGTTAACCCAGCTTGACTGTCCAGATTAATTTAGCTTTCATACATTCATGCATTCATCAACAAACCTCCACCAAGTGGCAGCCACATGCCACAAAGACAACGCAGAAGGACCTGGGGATATAAAGCCTGCACTCCTGGACTTCGTTGTCTCTTGTATCTTCCCCTATCTCTCATTTTGACACACTGATTTTTCATTAAGGAGCAAGTATGCCATCTCTTTCCACATTGCATAATTGTTAGAAAACCTACGATAATCTGAGGAGATAGAGCCTTAAAGTCTACTTTTTAATGCATCAGTGAGAACTAAATCCAATTCTTAGTCAATGAAAGAATAACATCTCCAGATATTACTTTTATTTTTGTTTTGTTTTGTTTGTTTGTTTGTTTGTTTTTGTGGTACTGGCGGTTGAACCCAGGGGCTCACACCTTAATGCTTTGCAAGTGCTAAACCACTGAGCTGCCACCTCCAGCCCATTTTTTACTTTTGAGACTGGGTCTCACTAAATTATGCAGACTGCCTCTGGTCTCGAACTTGTGATCCTCCTGCCTCTGCCTCCTGAGCCGCTGGGCTCTGCTTTTACTGCCACCACACCTGGCTCTGTTTTACTTCTGACCTAATTCTGTAGAAGGCACTAAGGTTAAAGAAGCCCAGGGCCTGCCATGAAAATGCTTCCTGTTTACAGCTCAAGTAATTAGAGAACAATACCAGATCATTCCTATTGAAGAAAGAAATGGTAGCCTGGTAAAAGAAATGTTAGAAGGAAGAAATATAAATTTATACATGTTTGCCTATCTCTTCTGGCTAGTTTACCATTGTCAAGGAATAAAAGGAAAAGCACCAGACATACTTGAGAATCAGTGCTAGGCATCAAAAGCAATTGTTGCCAATTATTCTATCCTCCAGTATTTTTATGACATCTACCAGGATGTTGGGCACACCTGAGCCAGGTGTCTTCTGCCTATGCAATGGCATTGAGACATATATGCATGTGATAATCTGGTACATGAGCAGTATGGGAGGAGACTCTTGATAAATTTGTAACATCCTTGCCCTTCCAGAAGGAATTTAGCTTCATTCTGGTGAACTTAGGATATAAGGAGAGCTGCCCCCAATGCTCATGCCTTAAACTCTCAGTAACTACCTTTCTCCACATAGTCATGCCCATAACTTTGAGCCTATGCCCACATAATCACAAGTGTAAGTGAAGCATTAAATCTGATACAGAGATTGATTTAAAGCCTTGGGTAGCAGCCAGTCCTGATGCTTCCGATAGAAGAAATCTCTCGGGTACATCTGCCCTCTATGCCAATCTAGGTGCAAAGTGAAAGGGGAAAACAACCTAATTTCAGGCAACAGTGCACCTAACCTACCCATCCTTTCACTGGGATTTGACAACTTGTATTATAATAGCACTACATACAAATAAAAATCATACTGTGATCTGAAAGAATGTACAATGAGAGCTAATTCTTGAAGTAACAGTTACAGTTGGCCCCAGAGGGATTAATTTAGAATGCCAGAGAAAAGGAAAGGTCTGATTACTTATGCTTGGAATGTCCCAACCCCCATCCCTACTGTGAGGTCAAAATGACTCACCTAACCCTCAGGGGCCAACTCACTGTGGGTAGAGAAATTGCAGACTCAATGCTCTAAACACAAAATAATTAAAGTATAAGACAGAAGAAGAGCTGATGCTTTTGAATTATGGTACTAGAGACAAATAGACAAATATTGAATATTCCATGGACTGCAGAAAGAATGAACAGATCTGGCCTAGAAGACATGCAACTAGAGTGATCCTTGGAAGCAAAGATGGCTAGACTGTGTCTTACATATTTTGAACATGTAGTCAGAAGGGATCAATCCCTGGAGAAGGACATGATGTTTGAGAGAGTGGCAGGTCAATGAAAAAAAGAAGACCCTCAACTAGATGGATTGACACAGTGGCTACAACAATGGATTTAAACATAAATAAGATCATGTGCCTGGCACAGAATTGGGGAGTGTTTCATTGTGCTGTACATAGGGTCGCTAAGAGTTGGACTCAACTCAACAGCAGCTAACAACAACTAAGTGGTGGAAGGACATTGTTGTTATTGTTGTTAGGTGCCATCAAGTCGGTATCCGACTCATAGCGACCCTTATAGGTTTTTCAGTGGCAGAGTGCTTCAGGATTGCCTTGGGAGTGGATTTCCAGGCCCTTCTCCCATTTTTGAGTTTATCTATTGCACTCTTCTACTTCATGTACCCATTCTCTCTACAACATTTTAGATAAATGTTCATAAACTTCACACAAGGAAATGATTACCTCAGAACCAATATTTGTGTGACAGTAAAGTTACTATGTACCTAAAATGATGTGTATCCTTTTGGTTTTATTTTCCTCCTGACAATAATAAGCAATAATATTTTTGTATACATCTGTTGGCAATTCTGTGCCTCAACATGCCAATAGTTTTCATGATTTCTTGCTTTGCCTTTTATCAGATTATAGGAGCTGACCCTTTGTTTGCTCAGCCTATCTATCCATACCGCAGGGGAGAAAGGGTAGATGAAAGAAGAATTATCACAAGTATTAAGTTAATATTTACTGTCCAGCTCAAAAGTAATAAAGGGTCCACCAATTACAGTGATTCATATTGATTACCTTGAATATACATTGCTGTTCTTCATATCTCCACAGAGAACAGTCATAAAGTGTGTATGATTGAAAAACTGAACGATTCCTTAGCAATCATCTACTCTAGTTCCTGCAGAAAAGAACAGACAAATCTAAAAACAAATTCTGGAATACAGAAGTATTTTGGAAGAAAGAAGTGGGGAAAAAGACAAATATAGATCCACTATAGAAAGTAAATCTGGGGAGTTCTGTATTTGCAAATCAACCAACACAAATTAAAGTACACAATTAAGACCAATAGAGCTAATCATCAAATTCTGACTAGTATTCGAAATGCTTCACAAGTATTTACTTATTTGATCCTCAAAATAACTATAAACTTGGAATTGTGGTGCATATCCATAATCCCAGCATTCAGGAGGCTGTGGCAGGAGGATCACAAATTTGAAGCCAACTTTGGCTACATAAGGAGTTTAAGGGCAGCTTGGGCCACATAGCAAGACCCTGATTCAAAACAACAACAACAACAAAAACTCTAGAAGGTAGCTTCTGTAGCTTAGAGAAATTTCACTTCACAACCTGTGCTTTTAAACTCTGTGACATGGTTATCCGTAAGTCCTGTAATGCAGCACTAAATTTAAGTCTGAGATCTTGACATTGAATGCCAAAAACAAACAACAACAACAAAATAAAGTGGTGATTGCTTTAGCATTTTAATTATCTAACAAATTAAATAGACTATTTCTTCAAAAGAAAAAATATTCTAAAAGCAAAAACTTCAGGAAGAAAAAATCATGCAGTATTTTATATAAGAAATAATGGATATCAAAACAGGCAAAAATAATAGTTGTCGGCATTTTTTTCACATTTGTTTCTTGTATAAGCCTCCCACCAAAGCTGAGGACCACAGCATGTATCTGGAGCCCCGTAGGCATGAACTGAAGAATAAATGGGTCCTCTGCCTTAGGGGGCCTTCTGCTTCTGGAAGGCATTTTCCCTGCCCCAGCCAGCTCAGTTTAACTTAAGAAGGAAGCCCAATAGAAGAGAACAGAGATCATACAACTGAACAAAACTTTTCTTATGCCTCTTCCTATTCAGCAGGCAACATGAGAATAAATCCTACAGTCAAACAACCTGTTGAGGTTCAACATACCAATTAAATTAAAAACCTTCCCTGGACGTGGGTACATCTAACTGCATCTGTGATAATTTCCTTCCTTCCTTATCCTGTTGGAGAGCATGAGATTCCCCCATGCAGCCCATACACTTTTATTTTACATTCTAGAAGTATGTGTCATTATGCTCCAGGTTATTCCTCACTCACAAATGTTTATTGAGTCTCTACTACATAGGATTCCAAACATTAATGGGAAAATCAGCCTTGAATAACTACCTGCATTTGTTCACATCATTTCCTCTTCTCCTCCTGTTACCATGGAAAAGATTCTATCAAAGCCCAATCCCTCAAATTTGTATTCTGAATTCCTTCTTCTCATGTCTCTCAGAAACCTGTTTCATTCCCTAGCCTTCTCCATCATTGTCTACAGGGTCATTCTCTACACCAGCCAAACATCTCTTTCCTAAGAGTCCTCTTCTTACCTTCATCTTCTTCCAGTTACTGATCTAAGTCTTATCTCCCAGCTCAATCTGAGCTGCTTACAGTGGTGTTTACACTTGCTCTCTTCACCTTCTTACTTCTTATCAGGTCTTTCCCTTGAATCTAGATTACTCTTGCTAAGATCACCAACAGTGGGTGTTGTTTTCCAAGGATGGACCCAAATATTTCTACTGGTTCTAGTACAAGCAGGCTGCACCTCCAATCAAGAGCTAGAGTTTATTACTCCTTCCCTTGCCTCTGGTCTGGACCTCTGACTGCTTTGGTTAATATAATGCAGCACAAGAGATGCTGTGTAGCCTGACCTGGCAGCTTCTGCCTTTCTTAGAGTGCTTTACTTTGGGGCACTGTCTCTCTCAAGGTCCAGCCATTATGCTTTGAGAAGCAACAGACACAAGAAAGGCTATTGCTGTGCAGGTGCTCACTTGCCTCAGGGCCTCAACATCATACAGTCACTCTTCCAAGAGGGCTCATGGGTCTCTCTGCCTCACTTCTAGCTGATTTCACTCACACTTCCAATATGAAATTGAAAATTATTTCCTCAGAGATGGCTTTGTTTGTAATACTCCAACTCAAATCAGATATCAGTACTGTAACAAATCATCAAGCATTGTTATTTCCAACTCATTGTGCTTGTCAAAATTTGTGATTGCTGTTTTATTCTATAATTATTTTCCATGTCTGTCTCTCCCAACAAGTGTGTGATCTTTGTGTTACATCATTCACTCTTGCAGTGGGCAGATTTTAATAAGGCTCCAGAGGGGCCCTCACTCTTCATATCCAGACTCTAGGTAATAACTTCCCTTCAAGCATGGGCTGGAGCTAGCTAGCAAGTCATTTCTAATAAGTAAATATTGTAAAAGTGATAAAATATCATTTCCATAATTAGATATTGAAAGACTGGCTGTGTCCTGCTAACCAGCTCTATCAACTGACTTTTCTTTTTCTTTGAGACTTACTATGTAGCCCAGGACTGGGGTTTAGCTCAGTTGGTAGAGCACCACTATGTGGTCTCTGAGTACCTAGATTCAATTCTCAGCACCACAAAAATGGGAGAAGGACCTGGCAGCCCACTCCCAAAACAATCAGCCATCAAAAACCCTATGAGTAGCAAAGAAGCACTGACTGTGCCAAGCATGGCACACTGTTAGTGAGTGCTTCATTCTGTTGTACATAGGGTCGCTGTGAGTCGGACTTGAATTGAAGGCACCTAACAACAACAACAAGGTAGCCCAAGCTGGCCTCAAATTTTCCATCCTCTTGTCTCATCCTCCCACGTACTGGGATTACAGGTATGTGTCACACCTAGCTTATTGACTTCCTTAAGTGCATACTTCAACAAAACAAGCTGCCACATTGGAAAGATCCACATGACAAGAACCTGAAGGCAACCACTGGCCAACATCCATCAAATAAGAAAATCCTGCCAACAGGATTGGGGAGACTTTTTTCCCAGTTGAGCCTTATGAGGAGAACAGCCCAGTAGACAACTTGATTACAGTTTGTGAAGTGGTGGAACCATCTAAGCCATGAATAGATTTTTTGGCTCTCAGAAATTGTAAGATAATAAGAAATATTGTTATAAGCCACTAAATTCCAGGGTAGTTTGGTATTATAGCAATATATATATGCATTGCGCATACTATGCCAAAAATAATAATAAATTTTAGTGTTTGTAATGTTTGAGACTATATTAAGCACATCACATGTACCATTCATTTAATCATTACAACTGCCTTAGGGGGTATATACTATTATTTTCCTAATTTTACACATGAGGAAACCACAGCAGAAATTTTCAGTAATTGCCAAAAATCACTCAACTGCCAAGGATAAGAGTTGGTGCTTGGATCAGATATTCTAAATATTTTTATTAAATAAATGAATGTCTACATTACTTCAAAAAGGCTGAAGATATTTTTGGGACTACTTAAATATTTTTAGCACTTGCCTAAATTCAGTGAAATTAATCAATGCACATGTAATAGATTCTCACTGTGTGTTAGTATGTTTTGGCCCTGTGGTTGACTAAAATATATGCCCCTCTAATCCAATACACATTGTAGATATTGTTCATACTCTACTATTTACAGACCAGTTAAGGAAATCATGCAAAAGAGCCTGGTTACTGGCCATGAGCTTTATCGCTAAGATATGTGAATTTGACCACTTTATTACACCTAAATTAGCAGCTTCAGCTGTAAACTAGTCATTTTTCCAACTTGAAGTAATTAATGGACCTTTACTAAAGTATCTTCTGGTTCCTCATTATATGATGTCCAACTCCTTCTAGCTCCTTACGTGTAAAGTAAGGTCATGATTCATTTTGGATGGTTTCTTTGCTATCACTTAGGTGCGGTCTTCAAATAAAACAGTTTCAGAATATGACTTTACTCCAAGGACTGAGACCAGCCTCATACATATTTTAACTGTATCCTTTATTAGAAGCAAAAATGAACTCCCAACAGCGATGATTTCAAAAATTTGGTTAGAATAGAAGAGAAAGGAGTGGGAATAAATTCTTCAACATTAATTCTGTTCTACCTCCCAGGATTCTGTGGGTGTTTGGGCAGTAATATAATAACAGATATACTGATATGGGTCTAAAAGGAATGTTACATAACCATGAGTCATTATACCCATCACTTCAAAGCTGTTTTGGAAGCTGGCAGGAAGTCATATATGTCTCCTGAGCATAAACTTGGCCTCAAAGTAGGTGTGGCCTATGAAAATATTGATGTAATATAAACATAGTATTTCTCAACTATTGTTAAGGTCATTCCTCCCCTACATTAGGGGTCAAATTTACCTCTAAGAGGTTCCACATGGATTGCTACAACATTTTGGGGGGGTTGGCACTTTTGCAATTCAATTTATTTCTGTACTGTGTGGGAAAGACAGTATAAAGTCATCAACAGAGCACTTGGCTTGGAACCCATCTGTGGGCCTTTCATCCAAGTCAGTTCACTGAGCTGTAGTTTACTCAAAACTGATAATAAATTTAGACTTCCATTTTTATTTTGAGGCTATTCTTTCCATAGCTTGATTAAATTCCCAGTTGTGAAAAAACCTAGCTCCTTCCAACATGTGGCAGAGGGGACATCACTGTCAGAGACAACACCAGCACCATTACCCCAATGCCTAACCCCATTAACTCAGAGGATTTTTTAATGTCCATACATCCCCTCTCATTTCCATATTAATAACTTCAAACATTCTGGAAAATAAAAGGTATTTCCTCTTCTCCAAAATTTTGAGGACCACTCCCCTTAATAAGAAACCTAATTAGGAAAAATGTTTATCCCTTAAGTATAAATCAGTCTAATCCACCAACCTGTACACCATTCTTAAGAGAACAATTTATTCTTACCTAAAGGATGATTTAATGTTAGAAAGCCCTACAGAAGCAGTTAATATTTATTAAACTAATTTAACACAACAACAAACCTAGAAGTAACCCACAAAGAACTCTCCTACAGTCACATTGTTCATATTCATAGAATGATTGAACCATGGCACTCGAAAGCAGAGACTCAACCATGCTTGATTCTAAATAAAGACAATATCTTCTTATTCTTCAGCCTGCTAGTCTAGGTCAAAGCCAACAGGCTAAAGTGTAAATTGGGTCCTCAATTTCCTTTTCCTGAATGTTTTTCCCACCTTGGGCATCCAACTGTTTCCTACACTCCATTAAGTCTATTTTCTGTTGTTGTTGTTGTTAGGTGCCGTCGAGTCGGTATCCGACTCATAGCGACCCTCTGTACAACACGGGAAACACGATTGTCAGTGCTTCTCTGCTGTTCATAGGGTTTTCAATGGCAGATTGATTTTTGGGAGGGGGTTGCCAGGTCCTTCTCCCAAGCCTACAGCTTCTAGTGTTCCCAGGCTGTCTCCCATCCAGGTACTAACCAGGCCCGACCCTGCTTAGCTTCCGAGATCTGGTGGGATCGGATGCCACAGGGCTATAGCTGCAGGCAAGTCTATTTTCTAGAAAATACAAATCATCAATCAGGAAACATGAATGTAAGTCAGTTTTTCCTCCTCTGAGTGACATCTGCATTTTAAAAACCTTGCTCTATTTTTCAACCTAAAAATTTCTCAGAAAGTTGCCATAAAAGTAATTTTTGACATCTGTGGCCAAATGTGGAGAGAAGGATGGACCAGAGATGTGCAAGCAGAGCAAAAGATTTTTCTTGAAGCCTCAGCAGCCACACCACATGGAATTGCCATCTCCACAAATGGCACTTTGCCCAGAGGTGCCTGTTTGCTGTTACGTGAGAAATTGAAATTATACCCAAGCCTATTAAATTCAACTGATTATTAACACAGCACTCTGTAGTATATCCAGAAGCAAAATATATGAGAGTTGACAGCATCCTTGGGGACATGATTATGTCACTGGAGAGACAGCACACCCTCAAAGACACAAAGCAGCTAGAAGACAACAGGGCGGAATACCCAACAATGTGATGTACCAAAATAATTAATTGAAACAATATCTGCTGTGGGAGATTCATAGGGTTTACATTGTGCTGGAGGAGACAGATGTGTAAACAAGTAGAAAAATGATAGAAATTGAAAATTATAAATGCTAAGAAAAAAATAACACAAGGGGATAGTTATTAGAGGAAGCTGTTTAAAGCTGATTTGCCTCCCACTGTCCTTCTCTGCTACCAAACTCACATGTTGAAGTCCTAATCCCCAGAATTCCAAAATATGACTACATTTGGAGGTCAGATCTTTAAAGAAGTGATTAAGGAGGTAAAAGGATGAGACAGGACCTCTAAAGAAGTTAAAAATTAAAGTCATTAAAGCAGACCCTAGTTCAATAACTGATGCCCTTACAAGAAGAGGAAATTTGGAATGACACAGGGGGAAGACTAGGTGAAGATGCAGGGAGAAGAGGGCCATCTAAAAGTCAAGGAGAGAGGTCTCAGAAGAACCAAACCTAACAACACCTTGATTCTCAAACTTCTAGCCTCCAAGAATGTGAGATAATATATTTCTGCTGTTTAAATACCCAGTCTGTGGTACTTCATGGCAGTCCTATTAAACTAATACTGGAGCCTACCTTAGTTGTTATGATCAAGGAAAGCTTCTTTGAATGATGACAGGTAACATCTGGGCTGAAGGTAAAATAAACACTGTTCCAAGCAAAGAAAAAGTCAAGTGCAAGAGAACTAAGATAGAAATTTTTAAAACAGAGAGAAATCCAACATATCTACGTCACAATGAATGGGGTTTTCATCAAGATAATGGAAATGCTATCTCTTGTTCCACAAGAATGGTGTACAAGTACAAATAATGGGGTAGGGAGGTGGGAAAGGTTGTCTTTAGTAAGAATTGAGGAAAATTTTCCCATTATAAAAGGATGGTTGGGAGAACGTATGTAAGTAGATATAGGTTAGTCTTATCTATTCTTTTAAAAACAAATTATGAGACCAGGTCATCAGCTGAGGACGTTAGTAGAAAAAATAAATGTCATCTCAGTTAACAGGAAAGTGAATGTATGGGAGAAGTTAGTAGGATTGATAGACTATGTGGGATGCCCATTTGGGGTCTTTGGTTATAATTTTAAAGGAAGAAAGCACAGTTGCTTGACTTTCTCTCATAATACTCAGTTCTTAAATGTAGGTTCAGAATAGGCTGATAGTTGAGTTTAATCAGGATGATGGTGCTGCAGATGAGTACAAGAGGAGATAAGATAATAAAGCACATTTTTAAGAGCCTAGTTATATCTCTTGAAGAAACCCATGGCTCTACCTCATCTCCTCCTTTGTGAACTCGGCAGTCTATAGGGCTTTAAGTTACCTGCTAAGAGTACTAGCGGCAGACTAGTATAAGGGCAAATTATGAAGGGTTTTAAATGCTCAAATTGGAAGTTAGACTGTGTTATAGTTTAGATCTAAATGTCCCCCAAATGTCATATGTTTAAATATTGGGTCACAAGTTGGTAGCACTGTCCTGGGAGATTATGGAAACTTAAGAGAGTGGGATCTAGCTTGGCAGAAATGAGTCAGGCCTTTGGAGGTTCTCGTTGAGACCTTTGGTTCTGGTAAGTTCTCTCTGCTTCCTGATAATGAAGATATAAGGTTGTCTGACACAGGCCCCACTATGCCACCATCCTTTTTGCCTCTATGTATTTAAATCTTCCAACATGAGCCCTCAATGAATACATCTTCCCCCATAAGTTTGTCTTGGTTAGTTTCTCTGCCACAGCAACAATGAGCTAATACACACTTGATCTTAGAAAAAAAAGCCATTCATAATATTTTAAACAAGGAATTGATAAAAATTTTAAAAATCCAAACATGGTTTAGAAAAAAAGGAAAACCACACAAAGTAGGAAGTTTCTTCTCTCTCAAGTAATCAGGATTTGTGGGAGTTTACATGCACCTGAGTTTACACTATAGGACAGTTGTGTTATCATTAAACCATATCTTAAGAAATCAATTACATCTATTATGAAAAATATAGTAAGGAGAAATTAGTGCATGTTTGTTATATGCTTAGTGATAAACAATGATAAATTTTCTGATAAAATTTCAAATTCAAGTACCCTATATTCTCAAATCTAATCTGGATCCTTTGGGAGTTTTTAAGGGCTAAAAAATTGGACAGCACCTAAAAACAACAATAAAAAATTGTATGTGGATTAGAATTGCATGTGGACTGGATTCTAATTGTTAGACTAGATTGAATTGCATATGGATTAGATTCTAATTATTAGACTAGAAATTAATCTAATTATATAGACTATAATATAATCTAACAGAATCTGTGGGGCACACACCTCCCAGTCCGGCCTAGATGTTCAGATGGGAGACTCACTCAGGACCCTCAGGTGAGGGGCGTGGACTCCAGCAGCCCTCCGAAATGCCAGCAGAAATAGGAGAAAGGAAAAAGCCTCGAGTGCTTTTGCCTTGCAGGGACAAACACAGCTCTTTATTTCTCTCTCCACCCTGATAAGGGCAGGGAGGACCCAAAATGTACAGTTTACAAGTGCTAGCAGCCTAAGTGCTGCAGCTCTATGCTGCCTCAGGGGGCAGCCATGGCTCTTTTGCCTCCAGCGCTGGGACCAGAGACTGTCCTCAGCTTCAGCCTCTTGGTGCTGGGTCCAAGAGGCTTTCCTCAGCTTGCTTGCAGTCCATCATTCCTTGAGAGCACCATCTACTTGTCCTGGTCTTGGTGGTCATGAGGAGGGAGAGAGTTCTATCTTCTTCAGTGGTCCAGGTGAGAGAGAGTTCTTGCTTCAATGGTGGTCCGCAACAGAGAGAAATGTTTCCTTGATGGTCCAGGCTAGAGCAAGGGAGCTGCTGCAATGCAACTCCTTATATAGCTTTCCTCAAATGGCCTGAGCCAATCAACTTTGAGGCCAATTGTCTAATCAGGATTGGGGGATTTATGAAAGGTTTTGTACAAATGTCCAATCAAGTTACTTTCATTTTCCTTAGATTTCTAATTTACAAACCAGGTCTTCAAAACCATTTTCCCAGTGTTGGGGTTTTTGCCAATTTCCTCCCAATTTCTCCCTACAAGAATCCAATCCGCATGCAATTCTCATCTACATCTGGTTTTTCAGGCCTCTATAAATATTGAAGAGGCTGGGATTTAGCTCAGTCACTAGAGCACTGCTCTAGTGAGGTCCCAGGTTTGATTCCCATCACCACAAAAATGGGAGAAGGATGTGGCAATTCACTCCCAAGGCAATCCTGAAACAATCAGCCATTGAAAACCCCATGAGGGTCGCTATGAGTCAGACATGACTCTATGGCACCTACCAACAACAACAATAATAACTATTGAAAAGGTACAGATTACATTTGAGTATACAGGATATTCTCCCATTGTTCCAAGTACCATTGTTATTGTTAACCTATATGCCTTCATATTGTCTCTGAAAAGTATTATTACCATAACAAATAGATCAAATATACTGACATGAGAATAAAAATAGAGTGCAGATTAAAACTTTGTGTAACAAAAATGTCAGAATATAGGAACAGTTTACTTGTTAGAATTTGCACAACTTTTGAATAATGAGGTCTTTCATGGGGAAGACAATTCACTTGGTATGTTCAAACTAATCACTGAACCAAGACTGATTTTGTCTAAAAAAAATTAAGGGAAAAAGTCACTGCTCACCCATTCATGCTGTATCTAGGAAACTCAAAGTACATAAGCTCAGTTTTAGCATATTGGTTGGAAGTTCAAGGGGGAAAACAACTCTAATAGTGTCCCTTAGATTAATGAATTTTTAGACCAATATTTAGAGTATGACCCAAAGTGCAGCAAAGGGTTCACAATACTCAAATGGTTCAAACAAACTTTAGGTATATTTATCACGTATATACTAGTCTGGAAGGAACTGGCTATGTTCAGGGAGCTGACAGAGTAGCCAGTATGATTCCATCATGTCATAACTGATGGCATATATTCTTAAAACTTTTAATCTCAGGAAACTTTTATACTCTTACAGGTTCTTGAGGACCATGCAGAGATTTTGTTTATTTGGGAAACTGCTGTTATTGTTAGGTGCCATCGAGTCAGATCCAACTCATAGCAACCCTATGTACAACAGAAGGAAACACTCCCCAACACTGTGCCATGTTTGGAACAATGTCACTGTTTCTCTGCTATTCATAGAGTTTTCAACAGCTGATTATTTTGAAATTGCCTTGGGAGTAGATTGCCACACCTTTCTCCCATTTTTGTGGTGCTAGGAATCAAACCCAGGGCTTCAGAAAGTACATAGCTGTATTCTACCAACTGAGCTAAACCGCAGCCCATTTTGGGAAATATCTATTGATATTTAATGTATTAGAATTGTTGTTGTTGTTGTTGTTGTTGTTGTTGTTAGGTGCCATCAAGTCAGGTCCAACTCATAGCAACCCTATATATAAGAGAATAAAACACTCTCCAACACTGTGCCATGTCTAGCACTATGTCAGTGCTTTTCCAATATTCATAGGGTTTTCCATGGTGGGTTGTTTCAGGAATAGATTGCCAGGTTCTTCTCCCTAGCTTGCAGCACCTCATATTCACAGGCAGTCTCCTATCCAAGGACTCACCAGGCCAAACCTGCTTAGCTTCTAAGATTAGGTAAGATCAGATGCTAGGGTGCTATGGCTACAGACATATTAGAAATTAGAACTTGAAAATTATTAACATATTTGTTTGCTCACTTTAAAGTTATGATGTAGCCATTGTTTATTAACATAAGTAACTTATGAATTCTTTTTCAGGCAGTTCATAAGTCTCCATTCCTTTAGAGTCAGTTACTGGTGCTTTATCTTGTTCCTTTGGTGGTGTCCTGTTTCCCTGAGTGTTCATGATCCTTGTGGCTATGCACTGGTGTCTGCACATTTAAAGAAGTATGTATTTATTCTAATATTTACTGATTGGCTTTGGCAGGGGAAGCCCTACGCCAGTCAACCCACCTAGAAACTCTGAGCAGGCCATGATATTATCCATGGGTAGACTTGTTTCTGGATTTCTGAGGCAGGATGGCTAAGTGCCTAGATAAGCATGTAGGTGGGCCTGGGGCTTGGGCCTGGATTGGGCCTGGAAAGTGGGTCTGCTAGAGAAAGCCTACATCCTGAGTCCATGGGGCTGCCCTTGGGCCAGGGTCCACTGGGATGAACTGCTTAATGTCTGTAGGAGCAGTCTTGGAACCTGGGCCTGCAAGGACAAATCCAAAACCTCTGCCTAAGGGGCTGGCTTGAAGCATAGCTCCACAAGTACTGATATGTCTTGGGGCATGCCTGGAGCCTATGATTTCAAGGGCTATCTTGATGCTGGGATAGGTCTGGCACCTGGGTCCATGGAAAACAGGCTTAGAATCTGACCCCATAAGGGCCAGCTAAACACTGTGGCAAGCTTCAACGCTGGCCTTGTACTCGATAACTAGGGTAAACCTGGAGCTGGGATTTGAGGCAAAGCCCCCTGATCACTCCACCCTCCTCCCACCCCCACCCCCACCCATGGAGGGTATTTCTTACCACACTGTAGATCCTGGGATTTAGGGAGCAGTGGTGTAGTGATATGAAATTGTTCTTCTTACCATTTTCATTATTTCTTTTTCTTCTTTTTCTTGGTACTGGCCTTGCACATGCTAAGCACATGTTCTACCACTGAGTTCTCCTCCCAGAAATATTCTGTTCTACCCTCAGGTGCTATAATATCTCATCTGGCTTCCTTAGCATTGTGAAGTCATTTTCTTGTGGATAGGTATTCCAATTGATGTTTCTATGAAAGGATAAACTCTGGAAAGTCCTATTCCACCATCTTGATGATGTTACTCAGTAGTAAGATATGAAAAATAAGTATACCTTCAAAAAGATACATCTTTAAAAAGTTAAAACCATAGTATTATTTTACATGTAAATAAATATAAATCAATAACAAGATAAAATTGAAAAATTCAACAAGTAGGCAGAAATTAAATAATATACTCTTGGTCAACCAATTGTTCAAAGAAATCAAAAGGGACATTAAAAAGTATCTTGAGATAAACAAAAATATGAATAAAGCACAACAAAACTTCCAATATGCAACAAAAGTAATTCTGAGAGGGAAGTTTATATTAATGAATGTCTATATTAAGAAAAAAAACAGTATCTCAAATAAACAACCTAACTTTATATTTTTAGGATCTAGATAAAGAAGAAAATATTAATCCCAAAGTTAACAGAGGAAAGAAACAATAAAGATCAAAGTAGTAATAAATGAAATAGAGATTAATAAAATAATTTTAAAATCAATGAAACTTAGAGCTTCTGATTTGAAGAGATAAATGAAAGTTATCAAACTTTAGCTAAAATAAGAAGACAGAATATTCAAACAAACATATAAACAAAAGAGGGGACATTACAAGTGATAGCACAGCAATACAAAGGATTTTAAGAAGCTGAGCCCTATGGAGCATCCCTATAACTTTAGCAACTTGGGAGGCTGAGGCAGGATGCTCACAAACTCAAGGCCAGAGGCAACCTGCACAACTTAACAAGACCCTGTCTCAAAATAAAAAATAAAAAAGGGGACGGGAGTGCAACTCATTGGTAGAGCACTTGCTTAGTATGCACAAGGCCCTGAGTTCAACATCCTTTGCATAGGAAAAAAAGGGGGGATTATAAGAGACTACTGTGAACAATTATATGTCAAACAATTATAAAACAAAGGGGAAATGGATAGGCTTCTAGTAACATACAACCTACCAATACCAATTATGAAGAAACAGAAAATGCAAATGGACCCAGGGCCTTGCACATGCTAAGCAAGTGTTCCACCACTGAGCTGCATCCTCAGCCTCTTTTTTATTTTATTTTATTTTATTTTATTTTTTGAGTTGAGGAGGCTGCCTCTGTTCTTGAACTCCCAATTCTCCTGTCTCAGCCTCCTGAGTAGATGGGAACATAAATAACTTATGAAAAATAAATATATCTTTTAAAAAGATAGTATAAACAGTTATAGTATTTGATATTTCTGCAAATCTCTTTAATATTTGATTTACAGGATACATAGGTTATCCACCTATCACTATTTTAAGTACTTCTGCGTTCAATTTGGTATAGTAAGTTGTTAAGTTAAAATGTATAAAGAGAATTCAGCTTCATACAAATACAGTTGGGAAAGGGAAGAATACTTCCTTTCAGATAATTATGAGTACTATTCTTTGACACTCTACCAAAACTCAAGCGGTAATTTCTTAAAGCATATCTGAAACCATATTAATAAACTTTTCATAGCTCTTAGAGTGGTAGTGATTATACAACTGAATACATTTGTCAAAATTTATGAAACAAAATTTCTTATTTTTACTTCCAATGGATCTGTCAGAAAGTATTTTGGTTCACTGAATTATATAGAACTTCCAAAAGGTGACACATTTCATTAAATAATATCAGAAAATTACATTTATTAATATCACCACTGATCTCATTAGAAGCATTTTAATGTAGGAATGTTGCCAAGTTTGTATTAGCAGATACATATTTTGCATAATGCAAATTCTTGCTGGAAAACTCAAATTTTATCATTGGTAACAAATATTGTTAGTTTTCTTCCTTCAAATGACAATATCATTTCTAAGGAAATGCATGCCCGGTGCCTGAATAAACAGTTTGTCTGCCTTTCTTTCAAGCAAAAATGGTGTTGTTTGAGAAAAGTGAATATTTCAAACCATAACTGAATCATACAAGTGATTTTCCTGGAGACAAATATTTCCATATGCCTCAGAAGTGTTTATGCATAATCCGCACTGCACTGCACAGAAAATTTTTTAAGTGAACTCTATGGCAATAATTGAATTAAACTGATAATTTATAGTGCTTCTTCAAGAACATTCTTAACTGCAACCAGCTTTTTGCTTTGCTTTGTTTCACTGTGAGCGAAAGGCTGCAATGACTACTTAGTTTATCCTGGTATCACCTTGATTCGTGCTAAGACACCAGTAGTTTTACCCACTGTTACTTCTGCATCATTAGTGTACCTGCAAAACAATGAAAAACTCAAATGGCATTGTAGTGCTATTATGAAAACAGTTTTAATTCCCCAACTCCCTGAAAGGGCTTCAGGAATCTCCACATATCTGTAGAACACATTTTACTTTCCTAGAGAAAGAGAGAAAAGCTGATGTGTAGGGAACATTTTCTTGGTAAGTACATGATCACAAATATGAACTTATAAATTCTATTGGTGAGAGCTTAGTTATATAGCCTTAACTGGCTATAAGGAAGACAAGGAAAGATATTTTCTGGGTAGGCTTATTATGTGGAAGAGAAGGAGAATGAATTTGGGGTGATAACCAGCAGTCTCTCACCCCCATCCAATTATTTAATGAAAAGGCCAATCAAAGGAGGACCTCCAGACAATTGAGGACATTAGTATCTCTGCCTTGTGCCTGGTCACAGGCTATAACACTCTCAGAGGGAGCATGGGATTATGAGACAGGAGCAGAGGAGTGGTTATTACAACTCCATCTCTAGGGCCAGGGGGATGGAATAGGAACAGTGTCCTCCAAAGGAGCCACAAGCATCACAGCCAGGAGACGATCACTGGAGAAACACAGAGCAGGACTATAGAGAGGAAAGCAGACTCCCAAGGCAGAAAGAGGCAGTTCATTTATGAAGCGTGTGAGTATATCATGGTGCCCCCAGTGACGCCTCCAATTAGAAAACCCTGGGGTTGGAGTAGTATCACCAGTGGGGCTGGGTCAACTGCTCTGTAACTCTTCTTGTGACCTTCCTGTATCCCAGGCTGGAGGGCTGGAGTAAATGTAGATTGTTTTATTATGTTTCTTTAGCTCTACTTGGTCAAAACACATTTTAATTTGAAGGTTGAGTCAGACTATTTTATTTGTGTTCCCTTCTTGATGAGCAAATAGAACAGAAAAAAAAAAGCCAATTCCATGGAAAACATGTTGTTCTGCAGAAAACTGATGTGAACTTATTGAACAAAGGTAAACCAAATAGAGGTAGAGGTGGCTCTGGTCACAGAGATCAAATTCCTAACTACAACAAGCATCCTGGAAGCCAAGGCTAAACCAGGATTACAAATCTAGATAAACGGGAAATATCAGACCAAAAAGGTTTTAGCTACTGTGCTTTACCTGGTATGCTGCAAATGTACACAGAAACTAAAAGAAAGGCCTGGAAGACATTCATTTTGAGATCAGACCTAGGTCAGCTGAGAGATCACAGGTCCTTAGGCTTCATTCCAACAGAACAAACAGAAAGTCTATTGTTACCTGGTAAAGGAGTTTATTACAAAATAATTGTTCAGAAGTCATCTTCATTCATGATTTTTCCCACCTTCTCTCTCAAATGCTTTCAGTTCTTCCCCATGCATTTTTCACATACTATTTTGATATAATAACTCAGATAAAAGGACATAGGCAATAAAGCAATAGAAATGAGTGACATATCAAAAATCAAGGACATGAGAAGGAAACATGACAATCTGAAATGATATCACATTTCCTGTAACTGGACACAAATCTTAAGTCCACTTCTTTTGGGGGGTTGGGCCAAAAAGGCAAACACAATTATTTACATAAGCTCTTATTGTTAAGAAAATAGAAAACAAATTTTTGTTGGCCCTAAATTCTCAAATAAATTTCTCATCTGAGTTTTCTAATGACAGTCATGGTGTTAGATAATGAACATTCTCCTCAATACCAGTGCTATGGTCAGTCTAAACCAATGCTAATCTATCCCTAAGCCTACTGCTTATGTTAATAACCTCTGTGCATATTTTTCAAGAACCCACAAGAGCATCACAAATTCCATATAAAATGAACCAATTATGGCTCTGGAACTTTTCCAACTGAACTGACACAAGTCTGACCTGGCAGTATTTGGCAAGGATTGGAGTCCCATACTACCTCTGTACCTGGTTGGGAAATGATGCCTCGAAATGAACCTAAAGGTTCAGCCTTACCACCAAGGCTGTGGGCACCACCAGCAGGTTCTCTAGCCTTCAAATAAAGTCCTGCCAACATTCACTGTCAAATCTGGAGCCATTCACTTAACCTCTTTGTCACTGCAGTGCTCTCATTTTTAAATTAATAAAAATTATCAGTTTTAAGACCCTCCCCAGATTCATTAAAACTTCCATGAGGGTAAGGAGAGTGTTTCTTTCATATACTATTGTATTTCCACCAAATAACAAGTGTGGCATGTAATAAATGCTATAAAAATTAACTTTATTTCTTTTTTCTTTTTTTATTCTTTTTTTCCTGACCAAATGTCCACTCTCATAACAACCCTGAAAGAAAGCATTATTTCTATTTTATATCTGAAAAAACTGATGTTCAGAAAATTTAAGTGACTTTTTGAAGGTCAGACAGCTAGTATAGGGAGTGCCCAAGATTTAGGCTTAATCTGTTGAACCCCAGAGCCTGGACTAATTCCACAAGGCTGCAGCAAAAGAAGCAGACCAGAGCACGTTCCAAGATGACTCCTGGCCCTGAAATGCAATGATCCCCACAACTGATGGGAAGTCAATACCCCTTGCTTTGTGAGACTCCTCAACAACCTTCTCCATCTCATGCTCCCAGACAGAGGAGTACAGCAGCTTAGGGTCTCTACCAGGTAGGAGTTTAGTAGGCAGGATGATCATCAACATATGTCACCCTGGAGAGATGGCCATTTCATTTTCAATTCAAACTACAATGAAATGTTCTATTTAGCTTTAATACTTTCTTGCTTTGTGGGTGCTCTTAATCTTACCATTCCTTCAATTCACATTTATGGTAGATAAAATCCCTCAAGGCTTCTTAAAAATATATTTGGTATTTGCTGAAGATCAGCATAGAAAGCACAAACAAATCTCACAAAGTGGTAATGGGAACAAGCCTCATATCACTTAATTCTTATCAAGCAAAAGCTGATAACTGGCCTCTCAGCAAACGCAGGTGATTTGCCATTCTCCCCACTGTCTGCACCACTGAGTCTCTACCTGTAGACTGGGCTCTAGGCAGTGAGAAGTTCAGGACATCAGCAACTAAAGCCAGTAAGGATGTTTCTAGTTTCTCCTGAGAGCCTCTGGGGGATGCTATATTTGTTGCCCTCACTAGATTTATGAGCCAGGGAAAAGAAATTGTTTCAGCAGTAAATTCAAATCCCTGATGTTCTGCGCCTACTATGTCTTTGTTGTGGGTTATATTTCATCTCTTCATCCCACATGTTTCTATTTATTTCTACCTCCAAATCCAGATTACCTTTACTGATAGAAATAATGTATCCTTCCAAATGTGCTGCATGGCACCCATAGTTGATAACAATGTATTATATACCTGGGGTTTGCTAAGAGAGTAGATTTTAAGTACGAGTGGAGGAGGAGGAGGAATAGGAGGAGGAAGTGAAGGAATAGGAGGAGGAGGAGGAGGAGAAAATTAACTGTGAGGTGATAAGTATTTCAGTTACTTTGACTGCGGTACTATTTCACAATGTATATGTATATCAAAACATTACATTGTATACCTTGAATGTGTACAATTTTATTTACCCATTATTCTGTAATAAATAAGGAAAAAGAAAATAATGTACCTCTAATATTAAATCCAGTGTAATTGTGTTTTATCTGTGTGGTTGATAGGAATCAGAAAGAACTTCGGCTCAGCCCTCATCAAAGGTAGGTAACCCTGAAGACATGAAAATGAAGTTGAGATGGAAGAGGGAGAAGAAGGGGTCTTATTCCTGCCACGAGCCTCTTCATCATCCCACCACCCACTCTCCTCGTGCCCAACAGATTACAACATGTACCCTGAACTGATAGACTAGTCAGGAGTACTGTGGCCTCTGCTATTCTTCATAAGCACAAAATGACCTAACACTGAACAAACAGAAAATAAGAACAAGAGAATTGTGAAAGAAAAGTGGAGACAAGAGAACAGGAAATTGAGATGCAAAGATGCAGAGAAATGGAAGAGAAAGAGACATGGAATAAGGTAAAAAAAAAAAAAATGGCACCATGCCAGCAACAAGACTTGTCTATTAATAGTAATAGCAAGTAATAAAAACAATAGTTATTGAATATACACTACATGCTAGAACTTTACTGAATGCCTTACATGTGCTGGCATTTATTCACTCACTTCTCTTTATTTGGTGCTTGAGATTGAATTTAGGGCCTTGCAAATGCTAAGCATATGCTCTACCATTGAGCTATGTCCTCTGCTTCATTCACAAGTATTTGTCAGATAAATCTGTGCCTTTCTGAACTCGACACTCTAGTCATAAAGTAAGATAAGTGGGTAAAACATGTCATATCTTAGGAGATAAATGCTAATATCTCAGGAAATAAATGCTTAAAATGAAGCAGAAAAGGATAGTGCATGTTGAGGTGGGAGAAGAGAAAAGTGGCCATGCCATGTAGGCTAGGGGTCTGGAGAAAGCCTGGTTGAGGTGACATTTGAGAGACAGCAGCATCAGCACTGTTTACTCTTGGGCAGTTCTGCAATGTTTTGAGGTCCCCATAATTTTATATTTGAGGTAGTTACAATTGGGTTTTTTGTTCGTTTGGTTGGTTGCTTGGCTTTTGTTTTGGTTTGATTTGGTCTTAGTTTCGGGGAGGGAGTTTGTTTGTTTTGGTTTCAGGTGTTTGGTTCTTTTCTCATTATATTTTAACTATTATTTCCATGTGTTTGAAGCAGAAGGCTTATCAAAGTGTAAACTCTCCATGTTGTCCTAATTACTACGGTCATTCCTTTGCACCAAGTATGCAAGGACTAAAGTCTTCTCCAACAAGAGCAAACATGTCTTCAGATTAGAAACTTTGTCCAGAGGAAGAAGGTTCAGGAGTTAGTAGTACTCCTCTATATTTCATCCTGCTGAGGTTATACAATTCCATATAGGCAGCTTCTGAAGATGCCAGAACTGGCAGAAGACATCTCATGAGAAAGCCTAATTTCATTATGGCACTGAGAATCATTTGAATCATCTTACTTACATGTGGGACCCAGTTCAAATATTAGGAAAGCCTTGCATCACATTGAGGGTTAGTGTCACATGTGTGTAGTTTGTCCTCTTTTGCAAAAACCCAGGCATACTGCAGGAATACACAAAATATCACATGCCCAGTTTGTACTTGGGACATCTATGAGGATAGCCTGGAGAGAAGGGCAAAAGCTCATGGACTGATGTGTGGGTTGCTTTCCTCATTGACTCAGGAGGCCAAAGAGACCAAACTGAATAGTCAAGGACCCAGAGCTTGAAAACTAGGAAATATGGTGTGCTCACACCATCAGTGAGGACCTGGAACAGAGCAACTACCCATTTGTACACACACACATTTTCACAAAATAACCCCTAAAATGAAATCCTTCACTTACAAGTATATGTGAAGTAGTAAGTTAAATACTTGAAAACTCAGCGAGAAAATGCCACCAAAGGAACATCCCACTACTTTGCCTTCCCCTTGGTCAGCAGTATCTGAAGTGCACTTGCACCTGCTAGTTGATGGAAAGACAGACCCATGGGGAAAAGAAGGGCTCTTTAGGAGCTGCCTTACTGTTCACATCTCCTCCCAAGGCAGAAGCCAGTAAGTCAGACTGGTAGCTTGAAACAGATCATGGAGTATTTACATTCTGGAAATCAGTAAATACTACCAATCAGGATTAAGGTGTTAAATTGTTGTTGTTGTTGTTGTTGTTGTTGTTGTTGTTGTTGTTTTTCTCCCCTGGCAGCCAATCGTTAAACATTGACCAGCACACCACCGAGGAAGAGGATCTGAGCTATGATTCAGAAGAATGAGAGAAGAAATTCCTGACCACATGAAAATAGATAGGCAGGAGGTGTGATTGAACAGGCTGACAATAAGGGTGCCCCAGGGAATTGAGTGCCAGATTCACTTAAGACAGGAGCATTCCATTTAGTCACAGGAGATTACAAACATTTATTAAAGCCAAAGTTATAATGGCTTCACTGAAGAGAATGAAGAGCAATAGAGCCAGCTGATCCATGTACTATCAGAGATTCTAGGCAATTATTTTCAAGAGCTCTTGGGAGGCCAAAATGATTGGCTTACTCTAAGACTTATTTCATAAAGCCAAAGTCAGTTTCTATTTTAAACTTAATTTTAAAATATCCCTTAATCTCTAAGGGTTGGAGAAATGGGGAAAAATATACATGTGAAATCAAGTTCATCTCCCAGTTTAGCTGTATACATAACACTGCCTAAATCACCAATAAAACTCTCAAACATTCCTAATTACCCTAATTATGATCTCTAATCAAAGATCAAAGCTTTCTTCAAAAGTAAAGAACTTAAACTGAATAGGGTGGAGCAACTGTATAAAGAACCACAAGAAAAATGTCTGTCATAAAATTTCCATGTTCCTAGCTTAGAGCTCTGCAAGCTGACAAACTCATGCTAAATCCTGAGGGTCTATTAAATTTGACATCACTCACTACTGAAATTGTAAACTTTCTAGTAAACAATTTAGAGCAGGAAGGGACATTTGATTTATTTACCCTCATTTAGGCAAAAGTCATTGCCTCTGGTTTTCTAAGCTTCTCCGACAAATATTTTCTTGTGAATTCCTGTAAAAAGAATTTTTCCCTACCACATAGGAAAAAAAGCACAGCTTTTTATTAAAATGGAGACATTCTTTATAATGTCTATGTTCTTTCTATTGCTATTGTTAGGTGCTGTCGAGTCGGTGTCCGACTCCTAGCAACGCTATGTACAACCGGCAAAACATTAATGTCAGTGCTTCTCTGCTATTCATAGAGTTTTCAATAGCTGATTTTTGAGGGGAGAGTGGGTTTCCAGGTCCTTCTCCCAAGCTTACAGCACCTGGTGTTCCCAGGTGGTCTCCCATCCAAGTACTAACTAGGTCTGACCCTACTTAGCTTCTAAGATCTGATGGGATCAGATGCCACAGTGGTATGGCTACAGGCATGTTCTTTCTATAGGTATATATTTCTCTGGGTTTTTATGTAATCAAAAAGATTTTGATATAGCATTATGGTTAAGAATGAAGTCTTTGAAGTTAGCCAAATGTGGTTTTTGTTTGATTTGGTTCTGTTTTGTATTTTTTTTCCCTTAATGTGCCACTTGCAAGCATTGTAGCAGTGGACAAGCTACTTCCAGAGATTTTGTTTTCCATTTGTATCAGTGGGGTTAATAATACCTAGCCCTCATAGTTGTTGTTAGGTGCCGTCGAGTCGGTATCCGACTCATAGCGACCCTCTGTACAACAGGGGAAACACTA